>CANYBF010109498.1:0-24382 GCA_948192965.1 Dalechampia spathulata
TATCATGGACTTCAATATATAGTTTAATACTCCAAGTAAAACAAGTTCATTTAAAACATTGTACTATATAATGAATAATGCCTTTATTAATGAAAACGTATAGTACAAATACACATGATGCTCTAGAGCATACACTAACACAACCAAAGAGACACATACTACTCTTCGAGCACACGATAGGGGTAACACTGCCATAAGTTTATGATTATCATTTCATGATCCTATGTAAGGTTCTGAATTGATGTTTTATGCTTAAATGCTTATAGTATCGGTAGAATGACTTTATATAGTCAATGTTCTCATATGATCAACATTGTACACAATCATTTAAGCATCATTCACAAGTCATGTCATGAACCATACAAGCATAAAAGGCATATTCATATGCCTTAAATAAGTTATAAGGCGGAAAAGAAAAGAAAGAGATGTTTACTGAGCTATATACTATTAACATACTGGGTTATACAAATGATGGATTCCCTCGAGGAATCATACAATTTGTCCTTATGGAACCACCGATTGATGATGGGTTCACAGAACCATACAGATGATATATGTTCCTACGAGAATGAGTACTGGTACATACAAGATTCAATATGAATTATGCATAATCGCGAATGTAGAACATGGTCTTATTCCTTAGACGTTATAGAAAAATGAGAGGGAGAATGCAAAGCATGATTGCATTCTCATTTACTTACATTGACATGTACTATTCATGGAAGTATATATATGGTTAATGATGTGGCATTATAATAGTGCTATTATCTAGAAGTATATACTATGATGCTATTATATCCAGAATGGTTACATGAAAGTTACACGGATACTTACACATTATTTATTCCTATCTTTACACCGTATATGAATTATTATAGACATGGTACAATGTAAAATGTTACAGTATGATACAAGTATGATGATACTTGAATGTTGAATTTGAAATGGCTTTATCCTGATTCTTTTGATATATGATCATGATATGTACATATTTGTATAGCACCACTGAGTTTTATACTTAGCATTTGTTATTTGATGAACGTAGGATTGGGACCTACTGGTGAGCATATGGATAGTTGATTAGCAGTTAGCTGGGAGTCAGATTTTGGAGAAAATCTCATTCTTGGAGTGGTATTGGATGCATATAACATACTCTGGGTAGTTTTACATTGTGTAGCTCTTTTATTAATCATAATGGTAGTAGCCCCATTGTGGTGGAACCCCAATGTGGGAACTATAATACCACGATACTCTATCATATTATATATACATATAACTTAGTGAGTGATTATATAATATTATATACCTGATGGATGACATATGATGAATGATGTATGTATGTGATGTGTTACATATTATTATGTGATGTGATAAGATATATGAAAACAAACAAATCAAATGTTCAGGTTATGTCATATTAATAGTAAGCAGATGTTATACTATGAAAAATTTTCATCACAAGACTTGGTGAATGGTAACTTATGAATAGTGCTCAATGAATAATATTTATAAAAAAAATGTATGCATTCTTTGTAGTGTAATTAATGATTTTCTTTCTTAGGAGATTATTATTTATACTGTGGGAGCATGTTACGCCAAGTATGGGTATGACAACAAGCCTCCCATTTATAGAGATGGAAAAATAAATAACTAAATAATTAAATAATTTCCTAAGATAATATTTTTATATTCTGATCTCATATCTAATTTGATCTCTAATCAAAAATACAAAATTCAAACTTCAAAATCTTGTGCAAACTATTTCCTATGAGTTTTATTCTTCTTGTGCCCATAATCACAAGTCATAAGCACCTGATACTTCTAATTTTTTGAGAAATACAGCTATTTTACGTTCTTTACTTTTTAACTAAAATTCTTGAAAAACATATAAATATGTGAAATTCAACTGTTCTATAAGGTTTTATACATAAAATGGACCAATTAAACTACCAATAACATGCATATTTATGTTTAATCAATATTTCTCCCAATACAAATCAAAAAAATAATCAAGAATGAAGCATAAATCTAATATGATAACACTTGTATAATAATATTCTTTCAAGCTATCATAATTCAAAGGATTAAATATTCTAGCTTGATTTAATCTCAACCTTTCAGCTTATTGATTGAATACTCCTAAAATCATGTAATTAGATGGTCAATCCAAGATTAACATTAAATATATATATTAATTCATAATTAATTCATTTGAAAAAATTACTAATTCATCTCAAATAAAATCATGAATAACTATAGCTTCAATAACTTATTCAACTAATTAGATTTAGCTAAACATATTCAATAAGGATAAATAATTACAAGAATGAAAATTAGTACCATAATAAAAAGGAAAATAAAAAGAAAAAAATCTTTACTTGATGTTAAATCTTGGATTAATCTCTTAATATGAAGCTCTTGGATCTCGATTCAAATTCTTAGTTAACCAAGATCTTGATCTCACAAGGAAAAGAAAAGAAAAGAAAACTAAAATTTATGACTAAAAATCTAAAGAAAAAATTTAAATGGTAATCTTCAAGATCTCCCTTTTTAAGGTACAAAAATGTTCTATTTATAGATGAGAGGCAGTTATATTTGACCTAAATTATGTAAGATGGCATCTTACTAGGCATTCAATGTTTTTATTCTTATGAAAATACTTTATGGAAAATGGAATAGGAAGTTGGATGGCATTCAAGTTGAGATCCTATAGAATAAAGTGTTATTGGAAAATAAGACCTTGAGCAAGATACCATCAAAGTTAAGGTCCAAATTCCAAAATAAGTGTTTGCACCTTTTGAAACTAATTTTCTCCTTTTGCAACTCTTTTTCATGCATGTACATGGGTTAGGATGGGATTATTACATCTCAAGATACCATTCAACCCAACCTTTACTTGATTTAAGCTCTAAATTAACTTCATTTCTTCATGCCTACCTAGGGATAAGAATACTATAAAATTTATCAATAAAACTTTTAATAAAGCATTAAAACACATTAATATGGGTGCAAAATTATATTAATTATTTATATGAATTTTCTACTTAACATAATCAACTACAATTGTTCATTATATTAAATTTTTATATAAAGTTATGGTACTCCTTTTGAAATAAGTGATAAAGTTTAACAACCACATGTGATATAAAATAAATGAAGTGGTGTTGACATGATGTTGACATGATGCTGATGTGGTAAATATTCCATCTTAAATTGTCACTTCATTCATGTTTGATTGAAATCCCATGAGATGACCTTTTGGTGAAAATAATTAAATATTAATGATAAAATACAAATTTACATTTGATACTCATTTTGATACAATACTTATAATTCAATGCACGTAAAGAATATTTACCCCTTACTTGTACCATAAACTAAACTTATTTACTTATAACTCATCAATCAAATATATTGATTATAAAAAAATTGAGATGGTCAAGTAGGTGGCTACACTTAGTTTAATTAACATTTTTAAGAAGATGTTTATTGTAACTAAATTTTGGACACATAGTTATATGATGACTAGCACCAGAATCAATAATTCAAGTATATTGATATTATGAACAAGAAGCAATAAAATGAACTCTTGCTTGAATATGGTTATAAGATATAAATTAACATACTTTAGCAATATGTCTAAGGAAATTAGAGTTAATAACAAGTATTATAAGTAAATCTTATTACTGATAAGGATTGCATTTATTACATTATTTAGTATTGATGTTGGCAGAGTGATTAAGATATTATTGTTGATATTATTTGGAAAGTTATGAATAGTTGATATTAAGGGGTGGTTATCAATCATTAATGCAATTTGATTCAAAATAGGTGCATTGAGTAATGATTACTTAAATGGTTGGAATTACCTTCATTTCTTTATGTTGAAGAAAGAGTTCATGATTAAGAAGCTTATTGTAAAGTTCTATAGTTACAGAAAGAGTTTTACATTTAAGTCATCATCCTTATAATATCTAAAAAATAAGCTAAGAATTTATGAAACACCTACAATTGCAAGTTTATTAACAATAGAGCGGATGTCATAAAGATAATCAATGATAAGGTGAGAGTTTTTTGTAACGTGTGCTAATTTATCTTAAAGGAAAATAATTTGGGTTTGGAATTTATTAACAAATTTTCTATCCAAAGATTATCATATATTGTATGTTGCAAGCATGATAACAACAATAAATACAACAATAAGATAAAGTTAACATAGCATAATGAATGAGCTTATCTTAATGAAACCAAGAATGGTAGTTGCATTTAGTATGATAATGTTATTAACAGTAATTATTTAAAGGATGCAAAAATGAAGACAACAATGTGACAACAATGTGACCAAACAAATTATAATCATGGATAAGCATTTTTACTTAATTTTACAAATTATGAAATTATGACTACCAACTAATTTGATGGTTAGTTAAGTAGTAGCATGGAACTGGATAACTAATTAAGAGGATAATATTATCACATCCATCATTTTTTATATTTAAAACAATGCTTATATGATTGATAATTACCATGTTTTAAAACATGAAATTATGAATATTTAATAATTGTTTAATTACCAGTGTGAAATAAATAAATGATTGTTAAATGAATGAGACATATAGTAAAAAAAGTAGTTTTGTAAGGAAATGGATCATTAATGAAAGGGAATAAGAAATGAATAATTTACTTATATTGATACATATGAAGGATTTCACTATTAATGGAATAAACTATTTAATTACAATTTATTTAAGACATTTTAGAAATGATTTAAGTTAAATAAAAGGATGACAAATACTTAATGTTAATGTTATCATCAATAAACATTTAAGTAAATGTTTTATGTATTGTTACATATGGGATTATAACAAATAAAAGTCATTTGGAACGTTAAGATAAGATAGTTGACCTTTATTTTAGGTTTAAGGATAAATTTAGCTAACAATATGAGGGAAAAAGAAAATAAAAGAAGTTAGGCACTACAAAACAAAAATTACTACTTGACTTAAATTACAAATGTATTTGGAGTTTGTGGTTAGCTTAAGAAAGGAGCATAGTAATAATAATTATTATTAAAGGAAATTTAGATAAATATAAATAGTGATGTAACTTAGAACAATCCATACATCTGAAGTATAAAAGAATTACGCTTAAGGAAGAAAGAAGGGGGAATTTAGTGCATGGTAGAGGAGTTGAATTTTAAGATTAAAGAAAGGGGATATTGTGTATTAAAGCCTAAACTATCTCAATTTGGTAAGTTAATACATTATTAAATGTGAAATAAATCAAGTCATGTATACGTTTATGAATGGAAATGTAAATAAGAAAGTATGTATGTGAGGTTTCCATGGAATGGTTACTGATTGGACATATGTTATGACTAGGGATTAATTATTTGTATATAAGGGATGATATGAACTTTGTGCTACTGTTGGTTGGTGAATGAATTATATAAGAATTAAATACATATATAAGTCTATATGTATGTGATGGTTAATTATACTTAAAGAAGTGATGGTTTAAAAGGTTGAAAATTTATATTTATCACATGAATTGGACTAATATGAATGTTAATCTATTTTCATGTAAGAAATTGAAATTTAACTTAGAAGCATGCATACTTGCATAATATATAATGTAAATGATCATGCATTTGCATACATAAGTAACTTAAGCAAAATAAAATAGGTTATTAGGATCTTATGAATGTAATAAATTATAGTTGAAGAATATAAACTTATGTTAATATGTGTGTGCTTAATGATTATAATATATGTACATACTTTAGGAGTATAATTTATTTGATTGATCACATATGCTAACATTTTGCCTAAATGCTACATGTGAAATTATATAATAAATATGATTGAAATAGCAATTTGAATGTTTGATAATGAACATACTTTGACTTATAAACAAATCAAAGTAATGATATAGGAACTTGGAAATGAAGAGTATATATCTATAATCAAAATAGCTAGACCAAGAGATAATTTTATTTGACTTTAAGCTGCTGCCATATAATGAAATCAAGCTTGAAATTTGATACTCTTAAATGCATATGATTTTCATGTATGTGTGTGTATGCCTATGGGAATTATGTGTGGGCTGAAACCATGTAAATCCTGGAAGTGAAAGACTAATTTGAATCTCAATTTGATAGTTATATGCTTGTTAGTATACTTGTTAGTCTTGTGTGGAAAGGAGAATATTGTCAAGAAACTTGAACTAAATTTTCAAACTTCTAAACATTGAAATGTGTTCAAAAATAAAGATTGGTCTAATGCATATTCATGTCTTAATAATAGGAAAGTGATGTCAACCACTAGATTCATGTATGTTGTATATATGAAGGATTTTCATGTAAAGGAAATGCATCTAAATTTGCATGGTTTATAAATGTAACTTAGCAACAAAGGAAGTGCAACAAGCAATATATAAATATAAATAATTGATTGCATTGTTTGGTCAACTTATTGTACTAAACATGCCTTAATTAAGAGTTAAAATAAACATAATTTTTAAAGATTAAGGCTGACATAACACTTAACTTAAATAAGTAGTATTGGACAACAACTTGAGTTTATGTATATATACAATTATGATAGATTAAAATTGTATTTAAACAGCTAATGCTTAAGCTATAATATGTGATTAGTTCAACTAATTTAGGAAAATGGGATGTTGCTATAAGACTATATAAAAACTCTATAAATTAGAGTTGTTTGCTTTGCACAATGAATGACTTAAATTACTAAAGTTAAGTGATGTGTATGATGTACAATTATATGTGTAAATTGCATGATTAATGTGAGCCTCAAAGAAAGTATGCGTATATGATTAACTAAACAAGATTTTCACTTGGAGATAATATTACATTTAAATTTCATGAACAATAAATACAATTTGACTTATTAGAATTCCATAAGATGATGTGGGAACCTGTTATGATTTAGGAGCACTCCTACTTGAATTATTGAATCATAAATTGTACCCCTTAATTATGTCTTATCGGCAAGAAAACAATAACTATATTATTGTAATTTAAGTTATCGAATGATAACTACTAATGCCTTAAGCAAGTAGCAATAAAGGAATAAATGCTAAAAATATTATAAAAGGTTCAATTATAACAGAATTAGATGCATTCATATGCTTAATTTAGTATTGAATTGAAAAACATGTATGACAACATTTGAAACATAAAGTTAGTTATCTAATGAAGAGCTAATTTAAAGAATCAAAATATATGTAAAATTCTTGGTGCTTGACTAAGACAATACTAAATTCTTTTGAATAAATGCTAAATAATCCATAAGCTAATTATATTATGTAGCAACTTCCTATATTGTTATATGCATAAGTATACTTATTGAATTGCATAAGATATATGCATGAATAGGATTCATTAAATGCCAAAATGAATATACAAGCTAAAATTACATATATTATTATATATGTTTGTACCACAGTTAGTAAACTTGGTATTTTACCAAATGAAATAATTTTTTCATTATTTATTTCTTTACATAAATATTAGATAAAAGATTCTTATACCAAAATAATTGAACATATTATTGATGATAATAATGTTTAAACATGTGTAATTCTAAATAATATAATTGTACATTATGATTCAAGAATGTTACACTAAATATGAATGAAATTTAAATAGATGATAAAATAAAAGGGAGGAAAGCTACCCTTTGCATACCAACAAAAGATAGTGTAATGTAAACTAGGTTTATGTTTATTTACTGTTAATTCTTAATATGAATTTATAAGTAAACCAATAGCCAGTCTAAAGGTAAATGCATTATACTAAAATTAACAAATAATGTTTTAATGTCATTTATCAATTATTTGACAATTTTACTTAAAGAATGAGACTTGCTCAACAGATTAGTTAATTATCATTATGATAAGTTATGAATGCAAGATGAGCATATTGGATGATATGCTTATATATATTGATATTTTCTACTAGAATTATGATTAGATACTTATGCATTCAGAATATTAATGACATAAATATATCATGAATTAATGATAAATGATATGGGTTATGTTTATATCTAGGATTCAATCATTGAGAAGATCGAATCCCTTGGTTTAATATTCTTTATTTTGAGTATCTAAATTTACAATGTGATATAAAGCTTTATTTAATTCAAATTGTAGATGATGGAAAGTTATAAATTACTTATGAGTTATATTGATGAAAGTTGATATAAAATCATTGCATACATGCATCATGCTATCAATATTGAGTTGTTCATACATTAAATTATTGCAACATGATATATGGATGGTTAAAGGGAGATGGTATGATGCACTTGATGATGGTTAATGAGATTTCTGAGGTAGGTTGAGACTTGTCCCTCTTCGAGAGTAGGTTTGAGTATTGTTCCCTACCTAATTATGAACAGTATTATATATTACTCTTAAGATAGGTTTGAGTTATGTTCCCTCTTCAATGAGCTATGATATCGAAGATGGTAGTGGTGGTAATGATATGATAAAATATTGTTCCTAAGGCAAGTTTGAGTTATGTTCCCTCCTCAATAAGCTATGATATCATAGATAGTAATGGTAATGATTATATTCAAGAGAGTGGGTACGAAAGGAGTAGTGGGGGTGAAGGTGCAGATATGGATATTATAAAATAAGCATTATTTGCATCATGATAATTCATCATTGCATATAATTGATATTGTTATGTAAATCACACCTCTACCTAATATCTCCTCAGGTTTATATACTAGTACAATATATGAAGTGATTATGTTGGTATTACAGATGCATATGTGATAGAAGGAATTATACAAGATTTCAAAACATTTAAACATTATTTTGTTATATATGAAATTACAGTACATAAATGAAGTGCTTAAACAAAATAAAGTCATTAATGATAATTGTTATTATTATTCGAGTTGTATACAACCTAAGATAATTGTTTATGTTAATTATGTATTTTCAAGCACCATTAAGTTTATACTTAGTGTTTATCATTCGATGAACACAGATTAGCATTATTGGGATGAGGATAGATTGGTCAGTCATTAGTAGTTGACATTCTACAATTTAAAGGCTCAGGACTTGACGTACGCTAATAGATTTTATGTTATGTATGCAACTATTATATGCATATAGATGGTCAAAGGCAGTAATGTAAATTCATTAGTTATATTTTTGTGTAAATATAGATAATCTATAAACTTTGGAATTTGTCTTTGAACTATGCTTATGCTGCCAAATTACTTAAAGTGAGACTGTATGATGAATGATGTGATAATAAATGGCATGTCATAGATGTAAAATCTTATATACATGTTGTTATATTATTGAATAGGTGAAGCATGTGAAGAATACAAGTACTAAAAGTGTTATACATATAGCGAAATTATATTCACTAAACTAAAAAAAATTCACATCCCTTGTAGGATGATTAATAGATTCCAAATATTATGCGATTTATTAATCACTCTACAAGAGTATGTGTTCACTATTAGGTGTGACAAATATGATGTTATTGATACATAAATAAAAAGAAAGAATAATGGAAGAAAAAAATTGCACATTGAAGCATTTTGGACTTTAATTATCATAAAAAGATTTACAAAATATAAAATTAAGGCTTACTTTCATCCATGTATATTAATATTTAGAGAAATTTTGTACAACAATAATTATAAAGAATTCAATGGAGAAATAAAATCTTAAAGAATATCTTAATAAAAATAATACATAAAGCAAAGTCTAAAAATAATGAGAATCACAATCTAATATGAAGATTGTGAAAAATTATTGAGTTTAATTTGAATGAAACACTATCTTACCCGAATTTGATGATGTTAATAAACACAGTAAAAAAAAAGAAAAAGCAAAATAAGGCTCAACAATCATTATAATGTTTAAGGAGTCTCAAGCAATAAATTCTTGTTAGCTTATAATAAAGACTAAAATTATATACATACTTGGAGAGAGATACATTTAAGTTTATTTTTGATATTTACTTATCTTTTTAAGTGATATAACTAATAAAACTAGTCATTGGAAGTAATTTAACTTATATTTTAAAGATCATGACCTTTGGATCTAACTTGATTTTTTGACTCATAATTAATAATGGCCTCATTGGAAAAAATTAGCAGTCATAAGGTTAAAAGTTAATTAGGTAAATATTAATTTTTGAGGAAGTATATTAAATTAATGTTAGTTTGATTTTTAAATTTAAATTAATATAATTTTTTATTGATGTTTTATCAAAATATCCTCATATTTATTTTTCATTACATCCTTCAACTAACTATAAAATCTTCTCTCATTATTTAAAAATCATAATCCTCTCAGCATTTTAATTATCTTGATTAGGTCTATTATTATTATTATTTGTTGTGACCCCTCACCATCACCATCATCGTTTATCACTACTATTATTACTCATTTGATCATCACAATGTCACTTCTTCTTCTTCTCCTCCTCCTCTTCCTCTTTCACCATCACTATTAATAGCTATCACACTATTGTTGCCCCTTGTTATTATTATTGTTTAATATCATACATCTTGTTCTTTCTTTTTTTATTTTATTCTTCTTTTATTTTTTTATTTTCACAAAACTTGTACAATGAAATTTAACCTAAGCTTATGATTTTTCTACTCTTATGTTGCATTAAACAATATTTGTTTCATGATTTTACTATTTTATTGTTGTTTTAATCACTATATCATATATTATATATGCTAGATAATGTATATACTATATGATATGTATGACACATTCATATATCTATTATATATATTATATTATATAAATATCTTTTTTAATAGATATGTATTTACCAAGCATATATCATATGGAGGATATGAAAAAAAAAATATATATATATATATCATCATGAAAGTTCATCAAACGATGGTGGCAATGATGGAACAATTGATCACTGGCAACCGCTAATGATGGCAGCTAATCATTGATCACTGACTAATAACAGTAATGACGATCCAATGCTAGTTTTTTTATTTTTTAATATATGGAATGGTATATTTGATATTTTAAAATCATATTTGATAAAAAAAATAACATTAATTTAAAAATTTTCAAAAAATCAACTAAACTCAAAATATGATATTTTTTTAATTGTTCATTTCGGTTAGAAATAAATATAAAATATCAACCTCCTTTTCATGCAACATTTTTTAACTACTAAATATAAATTAGAAGAATGATACTTTAATCAAGTCAGGACACTGTATTATTACCGTCAAACATGAACATATTTGAGCTATCATCAAAACATAAATTAGAAGAATGAGAAAAAGGTGTGATGAAATCAAGTGGAATTGAGTTTTGATGATTTTGAGCAGAAGCTCAAATACATATGAGTGAACTCAAAATCGAACAGAAGTTATAACACAAGCTTATTCATAATTAACGAATTCAAACTTTGCAAGGAATCTGAATCAATTATTATTAAACTTAAGTTGGATTAGATATGCTAATCATAAAAAATTGAAGATGGTCAAGTAAGGTGGCTCTACTTGGTTTAACTATGTTTTTTAAAGAAGATGCCTGTCTAATTATTGGTTTCTTGGAGCCAGTATTTTTCAACTACATATTATCATATTCACAATATCTATGGTTAGAATTTAGTGTTTTGGCATTATTTGCTAACAACTTGAAATATAATAGAGAGCCTTGTCAATTTTCTTTGCAAAAAATACAGTAAAGGGAGTTGATATAAGCTGTTTTTGTGGATACAAACTTCTGGTAATAATGGAGTCATCAGGAGAAACATTTAACTTGGGACAATCTATTATGGTACCAAGTGTTCAAGAGCTAGCTAAAACGTCACCTGCCAAGGTCCCACCTCGTTATGAAAGATTTGATCAGGAAAACCCTCTTTCCATTTCTGAAGATGGGTCGTCAATTCCGGTCATTGATCTTGAAAGATTAATGGTTGTTGCAGACTCCATGGATTCCGAGCTGGAGAAGTTGCACTTTGCTTGCAAACACTGGGGTTTCTTCCAGGTACATATGTTAAATATATACATGTATACGCCAAATGGTAAAAAATTCAAATATTTATGTGTTTTTTTCTTTTGCTATTATTGTCGAACCTTTCAAAATTGTCAAAATAAGATTGGACCATTGGTTGTCACTATACTCAACTTTTGTACTTGATGAAACTTTGAGTGTGTTTATATGTATATATATTAGAGATGCAAATAGTTGTTGTATTAATCTAATTAAATATCAGTTGTAGCAGATTGTGAATCATGGAGTCAGCAGTAGTCTACTAGAGGAAGTGAAATTGGAAATTGAGAAGCTGTTCAAACTTCCTTACGAAGAGAAGGAGAAGCTATGGCAGCAGCCGGGCGATTTTCAAGGTTTTGGTAATCTGTTTGTAGTATCAGAGGAGCAGAAATTAGACTGGTCAGACATGTTTGGCATTTTCACTCTTCCTCACAATGTCAGGAACAATGACCTTTTCGACAAGCTCCCCCGTAATCTTAGGTTTGTCTCTTTGTTCCGTCATTTACTTATTCAAAACAAAAGCATGCATGTTTGCTCTTTAACTTTTCTTTTGTTTTTCTTTTTTTTTTTTTCAGAAAAACTCTGGATACTTACTGTGTAGAAATGAAAAGGTTAAGCTTGCAAATTCTGGGTCAAATGGCAAAAGCTTTAAGGATTGATAGTGATGAAATGAAAGTGTTATTTAGAGATGGAACTCAATCGATGAGAATGAATTACTATCCTCCATGTCCAGAACCAGAAAAGACCATTGGGTTGGCTCCACATTCCGATGCTGACGCCTTGACAATTCTGTTTCAACTAGATGATACTAATGGGCTACAAGTTAGAAAAGGTGGGAGATGGGTTCCTGTTATACCACTTCCAAATGCTTTTGTTGTCAACGTTGGAGACATCTTGGAGGTAACAGTTTTCAGCTTTTTTATCGGTACCGTGTTGCCTAAGGTTACAAAAGAACATTTTCTAGCTAAGAAGAACATAGCGTAATATAGATATGGAGATTGTACTTGGTCTAAATAGAGTGGTTTCATGCAAAGTAAGTTTCAACTCCATTTTCGAGGTCATTGTTAGTGACCAAATTCGGGAGGTCAAAGTTTTAACACGTGATAGTCCATTTGTCTACCTTTTTAGAGATAAACTTGTTGAACTATAGACAGTAGCTTAACGATTCATTTGCTGTGTAGATTGTGAGCAATGGTGTTTACAAGAGCATTGAACACAGGGCAACAGTGAATTCAACGAAGGAAAGGATCTCCTTTGCTACCTTTTACAGTTCAAATCTGGAATCTGTTTTAGGCCCTGCAGCTAGCCTCACTGGTCCTGATAATCCACCAATCTTTCGGCAAGTCCCGACAAAACAGTACCTTCAGGAATTTTTCGCTCGAAAATTGAATGGGAAGTCATATCTTGATTTCATGAGAGTGATATAGATGAAGAATACATATGATTTCCCTCAGTCATCTAATAGATATGACAAATCCAACTCCTTCAATAACCTTTTCCAGAGTCATTTGTATTCATATCCTGTGCAAGTCATTTAAAATGAACCAAAATATAGCATGGTTGGTATAAGCGAGCAATAAAATCATAGTATTTCTTATATTTGATAGTAAAGTTCACACTGTATACATGGTCAATAACTCAGATTTTACCCATCACATGTAAACTTTAGCTGCTGCAAAATGCTAGTAACATATACTGTTGAACTGTCTCCATTACTATACATTTTTGACAGTAAAAGGATGAAAACAATAGTAATAACCACCAGGCGAATAGTCCAGGTAGTCCTAGTCCTACACTTGTCTTTTCTTGCAGGAGGTCGGTTTGATTCTCGAAAACCTCTCCCCTTGGAATGTTTCAGCGTGTGCAAAACTAGAGTTAAATGCAGTCATGCTCAAGCTACTCTCAGAAGATTAGCGGTCTCGTCTGTTTCTGTTTGTGAATTAGATTCTGCTAAAGTGATTCTTAAAATACGGTCAACCTCTTCCATGTTTATATATGAACTCAGGGAATGATCGGTAGATGGACCATTTGCAGAGAAGCTATTTGTCTGACTCGGGTTTCGCCAGAAATGGTTTCTAATAGCTTTGTATTTTGAGTTGACGGCTGAAAATCCAGGATCAGAAAGAAGGTCCTGAACAGCCGTTCGACCTTCCAGCATGCTGACAACTTGAGACATTGTAGGCCTGAGCGTTGGGGATGCATTGGTGCATAATAGAGCTACGTTCAGCATCACCATTGCTTCCTCTGCTGAATAGGCTGATCCCAGTTCTGGATCAACCAACTCCAGCAGACTCCCTCTCTCTTGCAGAACATAAGCCTAACAAGTAACCATGTAACATAACAGGGGTTCAGAAATTGAGCGAACTTATAAAACGTAAATCAAGGAATGAATTGTGTAAATTGTAAAAACTGAAGAAACTGCACAAGGAATTCAACCAGAGACAACAGAAAATATTGAAGCAAATTTATTACCCAGTCAAGAAGGTAAACAAATTCTTCCTTGGGCCGGTAATTTGTGTTGCTCTTTCCGCTGACAATTTCTAGTGCCACAACTCCAAAGCTATAAACATCTGCTTTGTTAGTTAAATAGCCACGCATTGCATACTCTGGAGCCATATAACCACTGCATATTTTCGAAGTCTCACATGTTACAATCCAGAATTCAGGTTTAACCACAGTTTGTTGACAACACGTACAATATTCTTACACATAACTTACATGGTTCCAGCAATGCGGGTGCTGATGTGGGTCTTGTCATCTTCATTCAGCTTAGCCAAGCCGAAATCAGAAATTTTGGCATTGAGATTCTTATCAAGCAACACGTTGCTTGTCTTTATATCCCTGTGCACAATTTTTATTTTTGATTCTTCATGGAGGTACGCCAAGCCTCTAGCTACACCTATGCAAATTTTCCGCCTGGTTGGCCAATCCAGTTTCAACTTACTCGTTGGATTCCTCCCTGCAAACAAATTGCAACAAGAGCCCATGATTTTCAGTGCAAGATCATTCAATATCACATAGTCCACTTGATTATATACTAATCATTCTGTAAAAATAAGCACATATCTAAAAGTTGCATGCTTTTACCAAAAAGAGCACGGGATAGGCAGTTATTTTCCATGTACTCGTATATGAGCAATAATTGGTTCCCTTCAACACAGCAACCATATAGTTTTACTAGATTTGGATGTTGCTGAGCAGATATCATGCCAATTTCATTCACAAATTCACGGTTCCCTTGCTTAGACTTTGAGGATAGTTGTTTTACTGCAATTACTGTTCCATCTGATAGTAGACCCTGCATTCAACAATAACAAGTTCCAACTCTGACAGTTAACAGTCAACATAGCAATTTAATAGAAACTGTTAAAAATGATATTCCTTCTTCTGTTTAAATCAGTTTGTTCTCTCTTTTTAGATTTCTATTGACAAGACATTGATGTTGAAGGCCATTTGTCTGATTTCCTCGGAAATTTCAGATAAAACTAAATTTTGAAATTCAAATTTAACTTGTTTCTGTGAAATTATTACGTCACTCTTTTCTATATTTTGAGCCTACTACAACCTTTGGTTGTTATGAATGTAAATGAGTTCAGACACTTGAGATATGCATTTCCTAGGAGAATTGTTTAATTTTGTAGTTTATAGAAAAGATCTAGGATAATGAAAGGAATCAAACATAAAATTACCTTATAAACAGCCCCAAAACCACCCTCTCCAAGTTTGTTTTCTGGATCAAAGTTCTTAGTGGCAGCTTTAATCTGTCTCAGTGTGAATATTCCAGTTTGCAAGTCTAGACCTCTCAGCTCTGCCAGAATAAACTTTTGCAAGTCAACAGACAGCAATTTATGCCATTATATGTGTTCTTTTACAAATAGAAAAACGACCATTAACACAAATCTCATCCGAACGTTTGCATGAATAACAATATACAAATGGTCCCTAAAAGTTGGGATACACAGATAACCAACTAGATCAAGTATTATGAAGAAATGCAAAAATCTTCTAGGAACTAAAGTGAATGTGGACAAGAGATTTAACAGCTAACATAGGGTGTGGAAACTTGAGCTGATCTAGAACAGTAGAAGTAATAGATATGATTGTAACAATAAGGTTACAATAAACACATTTCAGATGAATAAACTTAAGAATAAAGCGTCAACAAACTATCTCATATTCTCTGTAACACAAAGAATCTTAGTGGAATACTTACCTTTGTCTTCTGATTCTTTGTTTCCAAGGCAACCTATCCTCCACAGAATGCCCATGATCAAAAGGACAAGGAATACTGCTGCAGATACTGTACCAGCCACTATGATGACATTCTTTCTATCATTATCTGAAGGTGGTTTGAAGTCTGTAAAAGGAGAAATATCAGATCACATGAAAACAAGTAGCAGAAACAAAATTTAGATGTCATAACTGAAGTTTAGGACTATGTAAATCTTTGTTAGAATATCATCACCTGCTTTCATAGATATAATTACAAATGTCATGCAAGTTATTGAGAATTGGACAAAAAAAACTATACTTAGTGAGTTTTCGTTGCAAATGGCATGCAACATAAAAAAAATAAAAACAAAAATAAAAAGAAAGCCCCACTAACAAACATCAGAAGATACGTCAGATATCTATAATGGCAAATTGCAAGCTATCAACGTCCACTGTAGCGTGTGACAGCACCACGGCAGCAATAGACTCCTTCAAGTCAAGCTATTGAAGTGTAGGTGAAGGGAACTGGAAAGTCGAAGTGTAGGAAAAGTGAAACAGGAATGAACTTTGGTAGGACTTACTGGGATCCACGGATATAGCAGATATGAGTGGTCCATAGGTTCCTCTAAGAGGAATGCCAGTAGTCCCTCTTGCAGCCCAAAAAAAGTGAATTTTTAACGTGTGGCTTGTTACAGACACAGTAAATGTCTTCACAATTGGCCTACTAGTGCCACCAGCCTCTTCTGCGATGTTAAAATCCTTCAGAACCAACTTTCCCTGTATGTGTCCAAGTTAGAAACAATAAAACTACGGATGTAAAATTCACAGATTTCTTTTAACAGAAGAAATTTAGTTACCTGGATGTAAACATCGAATACACGCTGCCCAAGACTATTCAATGTATTGTCATTTGTGAAAACAATCTCTGCAAAGTGGAGCTTTACAGTATAATTTCCATTTATGAGGCAAAGTCCATAGTAAGTTAGGGAGAGAGGAGAAATGCGGGCTGTTGTATATAGATGGGCATCAGCAGCAGACACATTGGAAATAGACGAAATGTTGGTCTGGATATATCGATCAGCATCAACGTCATTGTCCATGAAGTTGCCAGTGCTACTAAACGCCCAGTTCTGACTTGTGTAAAACATAGAAGCACCCCTTGCTTCTAAATCAGCTTCGTATGAAATGTTATTGCCAGCAATGATCTCTTTCCCTCCGCAGTTGATGTGCAAAGAGTACCGATCTGATAAAGAAATGAAAATGTAAAGGACTTCAATCCATAAAGATTATCATAAAAACAATGAACTCAATATGGAAAACCTAATACAAAAAATGAGAAGTAGTGGAATTCATTCGGTTTAACCAGCTTAAGACGGTCAGTTCAGTACCACCCAAATGATTGCATCTACACTAGCATACTAGCTAGCAATTTTGGATAGCACTAGCTAGCCCGACCTTTATTTGGCGTTCACTAATGATACAATGGCCACCCTACTTATAAGAAAAAGATTCTAACCATTATTGCTTTATTGGTGCTGATATTTTTCTGAAAGAGTTCTCAACTTTACATTGTGCCAGAGGGATACAAAATTTTGAAAATTCAGAGGGAGAAATATTCTCAGCAGAAGCTCCAGCGACCCTAATTCAAGTTCTTGCTCCCCCATGCCACTACCAATTTACCATGCCAATTACCAGACAGGAAGCATTGTGCATATGCATATATAGAACTTTATCCTGATATTGGGTTTTTACTCACGTTGTTTACTTGAACATGGAAAATTCTGTTTCAGGCATGAGTGGACATTATTTCTGTGAAAAAAGTAAAAACAAAGAAAAAGAAAAAAGGAAATCATACCAAATTCTTTAAGTCAATGGAAGATTACATAAAAACTTCAAGTACACAGAAAACTTATACGAGCATGAAAATTTCTTACAGTTTGATTGTTGATGCAGTGTAGCTCTCCACCAAGTTTCTGCAAAAGTAATGGAAACAGTTAACTTTTTTCATATTAGATAAGATTTGAGATCAGATAAATGAAATATATGAAACATTACAATTATACTTACACGCTCCCTCGAGGACATTCCAATGGACTTGAGCTGTCCCAAGTGAAGTTATTGTCAGAGATATCCCTACAAACAACCCAGAGAAAGCATCAAGCACTTGTGATCTACCTAGCTTTAGCAAACACCTTTGCTTCACATTCTTATTACAATTGAACATGGTTATATTCAATTATCTGACATCATTTTTCTCTTTTTACAATTCAAGTTTGTAGGTGAGCAAATGATTTGGAAGAATTATATGCAGTTCCTTATTGGATAAAAGTGGAACATCAGGCATGAATGTAATTGTCTTCGAAATAAACATACACATTCTTGTTCCTTTCTAGAACCCATCCAGGTACAGATCCTGTAAGCTTGTTGCTTGTCAAGTACCTAAGAAAAGAATAAATAACGAATGTTACGCTAACTCAAGTGCATGCAGACAACAAATTATTAACTCTTGGGACATCCACTTACATAAAATCCACTTTCCCTAGTTGCCAAAATGACTCGGGAATTTTTCCAGTCAGGTTATTGAAGCTGAAATCTCTACATTCATAAAGGAATTAGATATTTAAGGGAAACTAGCATAATTTGTACTGCTACAACAATTAGATACTGTGCCATTTAGTTCAAGCAAGCAAATTGTAGATGCAAAATCTTGGCGTTTGTGAGAGAGTAAGATAACAATGTAAGATGCATCAACAAGAGTAAAGGAAAGTTTTCTGGCCTTATTCTGGTTGAATACACTCCTTTTTCCTCGAGAAATTAAACAAACAAAGAAATATGCTGCAAGTTGTCACCCAAAGCTAAGGCAGCTAATTTTCAGGAGTCTGGATGCTGACATGATGCAAATTTGTTTAACAGGAAATATTTTGAGAAATGTACAAAATATTATTGAGATTTCCAAGATCATTCTTAAAAAGTATAAACAAATCGTGTTAGTTAAACTTATTTCTGAAAGAAAAGCCACGTCATCTTAATCACTTACATATTTTTCAGTTTTTTCATGTCCCCTATATATTCTGGAATACTTCCAGACAGCAAACAATTCCTCAGTATCCTGCATTTGACAAATTGACAAGCATATTGGTTGTCCACATCAATAAACACCAAAGAACAAGGGTAGTAGCAGAAAAGGACATTATCAGATTGTCATCACTTACAATGTCTTGATGGATTTGAGATTTTCCAAATATGGAAAACCTGAACCTTTACCTTGCAGGTCACTTATCCGCCTATAAGTCAATCATACTCTATTGGAACTTCCAAACATGTGTAGAAAAAATTATACTAAATGGAAAATACGGTAATGGCACATACAAGTCGGATAGGCTTGTCAAGTTAGAAACTTTAGAAGGTATAGGACCCTCAAGTGAGCTACCCTGTATGTGCCTGCCAAAAAATACGAGAGAATTTGAGACAATTTGTAAAGAAAACAATGCCAAATTACCTCCAAGAAAGAGTCGAAATAGGTTAGGAAACTCACAGTTTTTGTATCTTTGTCCATTTGCTGATAAAACCAGGTATTTTTCCTGAGAAATTGGCATCATTTATCCTCCTGAATGATATCAAAGAAGGAAGAACTCTGACGGTGATTCAGAAAGCATTATTGTCTAATACATGCATGAATACACACACATACATATATACAGACACAAAAAGTTGGTATGCTTACATATCCGTCAACTTGACCAACTTGGCAAGTTCATTGGGTAATTTCCCTGTGAATGCATTTGATGAGAGGATACTGAGGAAAAGATGATATTAAGAGTAAGGTTAATTAAAGCAAAGGAAAATCAGACAGCAAAAGATCGATGAGTATGAAGAATATAAGAAATTACAGTTTCTGTAAATTGATCAATTTTCCAATTTCTGGAGGAATAGGCCCTGAAAAGTAGTTTCCCTCTATGCTCCTGCAATGTTAAAGTGTTGATATCACTTCATGGAACACGTACTGATTACACATACCAAGTAGACAAATTACAGCCTGAATATGTATCGTTATTTTATATCAGTCGTTTTCACACATCAATGAAAAAATGGTTTCTTCAAAAACTGGAGACCGTGATACTGTATTTGAATAAAATAATCAGTCAATTACAATGAAAAAGGATAACAAGCTTCAATCTATCCAACGTACAGGTTCGTTAGGGTGGTGATGTTGGTGAGAACTTTCGGAAATGGACCTGACAACCGATTCCCCATGAAAGAGCTGTACGGTGATTAGCGTAAGACTATAATTTTAAGCCAATTAACATTATTTTAAACTGACGAAACATGTAAGGACTGTTACAGCTCGGCTAAGCGCAGTGTCGCCCATTGAGAAGGTATAGTACCAGTAAGGCAGTTGCGACTGAGGTCCCTGCTCGACAGACAATTCAATTGAACGTCATCTAACATTGGAATTTTGCATCTCTGAATATGAATTCAAAAAGAAGTTCGATTATACTGATAATCAGCTGGTTTGAAAGACAAGGATTCAATCCGCTTTAACCAAAGGATTCAAGTTTGGAAACAATCAATTTTGAAGAGCTTTACAATTTTATAACCCCGGAGGAGCCTTCCAACTCGAAACCAAGTTATTTCATGGTTCATGAACTACTACTGAAACTGGAGACCATGCAAAGAAAAAGGAGGGAGATAGAAGTTTAATGATGCTTACAGTAGTTGAAGGTAGCGAAGCTTGGAAAATTCTGGTGGGACAATTCCTGATAGATTCTGTGACTTCAAAGCACTGGATACATTCATAGAGGAGAGCAAATTACAACACCAAAACCCATAATACTTCACAACAATGGACTAACAAATGCTATAAAGCTCTTCAGAATATAACCAATGGCACTAGATTCATTTGATGCTCAATAGCAAAGCATTTTACAGTAACAGTAAGAAAAGTTAAAGACAAAGCATTGTTCATCCACAAAGTCATTTCACGTAAGCTTTCCAACAGAAAATAGACTCTAATTCCAAACAACATCCACAATTAAAGAAACTCATACGGAGACCTAGTACAACAGCTTATGGGTCAATCAACCATATAATAACGTCACTGCAAGAATTTTTTCAACAATTACGAGAAGACTTCATTGTGGATCATCGTTCGATCAGTGTTCATGTGCTAGAGTGTTACTATGTAATATTCAAGCTGTACGGATGTGGGAGATGATCAACTAATTAACTGCAGTTAATTTCAATAATTGCTTTCTTTATTTACTGTCCTCATCTGATATCGCTCACAAGCATGTATATAAGTTAACTTATTGATAATTTAATCCGAGATATACAATTTATAATTATATTAAATATTGAAATATGTATTTATATTTAGTGACTAAGATAAAGTCAAGTAGTTTTTTAAATAAATTATAATTTGTTTATAAGTCACTTTCTATAGAACAATAAATAACTTATATCATAGAATTTTTTAAATTTCAATGAAGCATGTTTTAATATTATAGGTAGAAGTTAATTACAATAAAATTACCTAAAAATTAACTCGATAATTAACCAATTAAGTTTACATGCAATTGAATCGGGTCAATCTACTGAATAATAAGTCAACTAACATTAGTTTGACCATTTTTTCACCACCGACAATTTTTTTTTTTTGGAACCATTCTTCTATCTGTCTTGTTAAAGGAATTACAAGCCAATTTATTATCACATATTTAAACAAAATTATTACACTAATAATGTAGTGGGTCATCCTCGATTTGCTAAATTTATTGATATTTCATGTCCGGTTCTAGTGATATATATATAATATTATATGTCATGAGGTCTAACTATCAAAAAAATTTATAGTTTTGGGAGCCAAGAAATGAAAATACGTAATAATTTATAAGTACTGTTAAATTTGGAATAATAAATGCATACTCTACACAACTCTACAATAAGGTTTCATACTGATCAACAAGAAATGAAAAAGCTGATCGTATCATCAGATGTAATAAAACAAAAACAACGAAGAGTCGAGTGAACATAAAATAATGATTTGATAAATACGTAATTTTCATGGTTCAAATGGTAAGAAGAATATATTCTTATCGATCATTGTAAGGGAAATGAGAGAAGGAAAATAATTGAAGGATGATGAACACGTACAGGCTAACGACATGGCAAGTGGAGTTATTATTAAAGCTGCAATCACAAGTGAGATTGCTTTCAAATCCTTTCCTGTCATCATCCACGACACTTTTCCAATTCCCTTCTCCTCTGCATGGATCTTTTCCAAAATCCCAATCTTTTTTACCTATTTTCTTTGCTATATCTTTCAATGCTTTCCCTGCAAATTTCAAGAAGAAAATTATTCATATCACACTCGAGAACTTTTCTTGCATTTTCTTCAATACCCACATGGCAAAATGACTTCAAACTTGAGTTGAAGTATATTCCAGTAATAGATTTAATTTAGACTGAAATTTAATGACCCAAAAAGGAAAAGACTGGAAACCCAAGAAGAAAGTAAGGGAGTTAAAAGAGGATGATAAAGCATTTAATATATGTATATATGTATACCTTCTGCAGGGTGAAGCTTAGCAGTGGAAGCGGCAAATCCAAAAGAAGTTAAAGAAAGGAAAATAATGGAAGAAATGAAGAGTGCAAAAACCAGTTTTGACAAATCAGCAGCTCCCATTTCTGATATTTTCTTTTTGGATTTTCCCTTGTTATCTCTTCTTTTTGAAGTTGGGAATTGAAAGATGGTTCTTTTCCTTGCTCAGTTCCAGACAGAGAGACTGATAATAAAAATAAAAAAAAAGACGAGATTTATCATAGAAAGTGGTGTAAGGATTGGATCGAGTGTGTCACTCGTTAATTTCCAAGATTATGTTATGGAACAATTACACGTATAGGTTATTTTAATTATTCCAATATTAATTATTATATTAAGCTATGGGCAGAGCAGCATCTTGCTAGCTAGCTAATTCTCGATTTTTATAATGTTTCTCTTTTGTTTTTTAAGTAGATTTTGGTTATTTTAAATTCTGAAGGGCTTTTTAAAATGTGGTCAAATTCCTTTTTTCTTTCTGTGTTCTTTTTGCTTGAGCAGAATGTTTACTTAAGTAAGTTTGAAATTAATGAAGTAGGAAACACGCCTATTATTTTCTAGAGAGGAGTGTGTTTTCTTGAAAATTAAAATGATTTTATTATTAAGGGTTAATTTGGCTTAAAATAAAATTATTGGGAACGAAATAAATTCCTAAATTTGATTTTTCAAACAATAAATAAATTTTTTAATGGGTAATTTTGAAACGTGTCAAAAAATGGGAGAATTTTTGTCAAAAGATATTCAAAAATTAATATTTTTAAAATTTAACACAAATAATTTATTATAGATTGTTAAAAAAACTTACCTAGATTTATTACAAATTTATTATAAAAAATCTTTATTTTTATAAATATCATATATAGATTAAAAATGGAAGGGGAGGGGAAGTGAAAATACAAGTTTACCCCTTCCCTTTTAATTTTAATAATTCAAAGATAAATATTATTTTTGAAAATTTACATAAAGATAAATATTATTTTTGAAAATTTACATAAAGATAAATATTATTTTTTTAATTTTAATTGAAAGATAAATATTATTTTTTAAAATTTATATAAAAATAAATATTATTTTTAAAAATTTATAAAAAATAGATATATCATATCATATACATATTAAAAGAGGGAAGGGGGAAGTGAAAATACAAGTCTACCCCTCTCCCTTTAATTTTAATAATTCAAATATAAATATTATTTTTATAAATTTATATAAAGATAAATATTACTTTTTTAATTTTAATTTAAAGATAAATATTATTTTTCAAAATTTATATGAAGATAAATATTACTTTTTAAATTTTAATTCAAAGATAAATATAATTTTTTAAAATTTACATGAAGACGAATATTATTTTTAAAACTTATTAAAAATAAATATAAAAATTAATCTAACAAATAAAAATAATAAAATAAATTTTGTTTAATATAAATTAGTGTACAAAATAAATTTATTAATTATAATTAATGTATTATTTTATATTAATTATGATTAGTATATTATATCACTATTAAAATTAATAAATTAAAAATATAA
>CANYBF010109536.1:0-17703 GCA_948192965.1 Dalechampia spathulata
ATATCATGCATATGATATGCCACACATACACCATGCATATGGTATGCTACTCATTATGCCATGACATGCATATGCTATGACATCCATCATTACATATCATGCATATGATATGTCATTTATGCATACGCATCACATACGCTATACGCCTAACGCTAAAATGAATGAAAAACGTTAAATGCATAACGCCATACGCTATTTACCATAGTATGTACTTACATATTAGGATTGCCATATCATGCATATGATATGTCATACATGTTCACATGACATGCATATGCCATGCCATCTAAATGCCATATAGCCTTATATGTCATTCTACGTGCAACTTTGCAACCCCAATTCACATGACGCGTTGTGTGCTTACATTTACGCTTGCATGCTTGCCTGCTTAGGATAATTAATCCTAAATAAAATGGTAAAATCGATTTTGGAAACTCATAGAATAGATCTCCACCACCCGAACCCAATCTCTGAAGGGTTTAACTAGCACTCATGCTATGGGTCGGTTGGACCAATCCGGAACCATCCGATGGTGACTCCCTTGTGACTCTTTTGAGTTCATATCATTCCCTAAGGGAACCCCTTAGGAAAACTGCACTTTCGCTCCAAGTGCGGTCCCCGGTCCGTGACTTTCGCAAGCCTCGCTTTGGGCCCCGGCAGAAACTGGCACTCACACATTGGAAACTCCCATCCCACTTTATTATGATAACAAGGCCGCAATATACATATGAGAGAACCTAGTGTTTCAAGAGTAAATAAAGCACATTAAAATTGACTGCCATGTCATTCAAAACAGCATACAAGAGGGCTTAATCAAAGCAGAGCATGTAAGATCTACAGATTAAGTAGTAGATCTGATGATAAAGTCTTTGGGTGCTTCAAAATTTCAAGCCGTATTGAACAAGATCAAACTGGCTTTCACAGATCCAGTTCTGTCTTGTGAGGGGGAGTATTAAGAATAATGTTATAAAGATTAAGGAAGAAGGAAGGGCATAGTTGGTATAGGAAAACAGAAATAACAAGGGAGAAGAAAATGAAACGGTTTACCAGAGCATGGGAAAATAGAAAGACAGCTGTTAAGGGAAGAGACATCTGGAGGAAGAAAGAAGACTCTAGAATAAATATTGTTAGTTGATAAAATGGTAACATATTGTAATTTATTACACAAATGATGACTAACAGGTGCACATTGATGATGAGTTCTCTTCCAATTGATTTGATCATACGGTTGAGCATGGAGTTCTTGTCTGAGTTGAAGGGCAAGGGGAGTAATGGGTCCTATGAACCTTTTCCTGTATAAATAAGACATTGGCATGTAAACCAGTCAATAGTAGCACCATATTTTTGCTACATTAAATTTTAATGATGGATAATAAGAAGAAGTGATAAAGAGTATGCATTTGACTACATGGGAAGCTAAGAATAATATAATAATCAAGTTGTATTTAGCAAATAAACCTGGATACATCGGAAGAAAATAAGGAAGTATCCAAAATTCAAGAGGCATTGGGTTACTTCCAAACCATTAATATACATCAAGTATCTGTAATAGCATAACATGTTAAATAGATTCCAATATGAACTTGTTCATCATTGTTGAAGAATGAGAAGAAAAAAGTGTTGGGAAAAGATCACCAATATACTAAATTCACAACCCATAATGCCCTAACCTTTTTTCCTCTTTGTACAATTAAAATTAAGATTAACTAACCAACGATATCAATATGCGAAATTAACTAAATAATCAACTTCACAATCAACATAAGAAATTTTTACGTGAAAAACTCTGAAAGGGAAAAATCATGAGACCATAGTCCACTTTAAACTTCCACTATAATCAAAATGATGGGAATAGTAAGTTCTTCTCTACCTCAACTAGAGGTATACATATATCAACACATTTATCATCTCAATCAATGGATTTAATCATCAACTAGCAATAAAGAGAGAGGTGTTGATCTCACTAAAAAAATAAAACCTTTGAATGATCATCTCCATTCAAGTTGAAGAGATCGAAGTTGGAAACAACATATCAAAATTTCATCATGATCAGGTAAAAAAATACCATATGATCAAAGCCTTAAAAATTACAGCTCACCTAAAAATTTCTCTGCTTTCTCTGCCAAACTCTCCCGCTCCCCTTTTTTTCTTTTCTTTCTTTTTGGTTTTTTCCTTTCATCTGACTCTCTCTTTTTTCCTTTTTTTAACTAAACCATAACATATAAAATAAATAAAATAACCAGTGGTCCCAAATTAGTTGGGAACCACTTGATAATTCTCCCTTTCCCAACTCATTTGGGAGGCTCTAGTCCCACTTGCATTCTGCAGAAATCAAACTTCTACCTCGATAATGGATTGGTTATCATATCTGACCAATTCTCATTGGTATGAATCTTCTCAATAATAAAGAACTTTATCTCCATAGCATCTTGAATCCACTGGTATCTAGCCTCAATATGCTTTGACCATGAATGAAAAGTAGAATGCTTACTAAGATGGATTACACTTTGACTATCACAATGTAATACAAATTTCTCTTGCATCAGGCCAAGTTCATTTAAGAACTTTTTCATCCAGATTAATTCTTTGCCCCCTTCAGTAAAAGCAATGTATTATGCTTTTATTATGGATAAAGCAACACATTTTTGTAACTTAAACTGCCAAGAAACAGCTCTCCTTACAAAAGTCATTAAGTACCCTGAAGTGGACTTCCTGGTATCAACATCTCCTGCCATGTCAGCATCTGTGTACCCCTCTAACATAGGTTTCCCATTATTAAAACATAATCTAAAACTAAAAGTTCCTCTAAGATACCTAAGCATCCATTTTACTACTGGCCAATGTTCTTCACCAAGATTAGAGAGGAACCAACTGACTACACCAACTGCATGAGCTATATTCAGCCTTGTACAAACCATGACATACATCAAGCTACCAATCACGGATGTATAAGGAACCTTCTTCTCAAGCTACCAATCACGGATGTATAAGGAACCTTCTTCATCTCTTTTCTTTCTTCATCACTTGAAGGATACTATTTAGAACTCATTTTAAAGTGACTTGTAAGTGGAGTGTAAATAGCTTTAGACTTACTTATGTTGAATCTCTCAAGTACTCTTTCAATATATTTCTCTTGAGAAAGCCAAAGTTTCCCATTCTTCTTATCACGAGTAATTCTTATGCTAAGAATCTATTTTGCTAGTCTTAAGTCTTTCATTGCAAAAGACTTACTTAACTCTTTCTTTAACCTTTGAATTTCCTTGGTATCCTGACCAACAATTAACATGTCATCCACATAAAGCAAGAGAAGAATGAAGTTACCATCAAAAAGCTTTTTCATGAACACACAATGATTAGAAGTAGTCCTGTTATAACCATGCTCAATCTTGAAAGAATCAAACTTCTTGTACCATTGCCTTGGAGCTTGCTTCAACCCATACAAACTCTTTTTAAGCTTACAAACTAGCTGCTCTTTGCCTTTAACCTCAAACCTTTCAAGCTCCTCCATGTAGATTTCCTCATCTAAATCACTATGAAGAAAAGTAGTTTTCACATCAATCTGTTCAATTTTCAAATTCAAACTAGTAGTTAAACCAAGCATAACTTTGATTGAAGACATCTTGACCATGGGTGAAAAATTTCTTCAAAATTAATGCCCTTATTTTAACTAAAACCCTTCACAACCAATCTCTCCTTGTACCTTGGCTGTGAGCAATTTTATTCAGTTTTTAACCTGACCACTCATTTATTTTTGAGTGCTCTCCTTCCTTTAGGGAGTTTAACTAGATCAAATGTATGATTCTCATACAAGGATTTTATCTCATATTGCATGGCATTTAACCATTCTTTATTCTTCTCTTGTAACATAGCTTCATCAAAGCATTCTAGCTCTTCCCCATCAGTAACAAGTACAAACTCATGTAGTGGATATTTGGTAGAAGGTTGACGAGGTCTGGAGGACCTTCTTAATTGTGTCTTATCTACTGCTTTTTGAACCATTTATTCTGGAATAACAACATCATCACTAATATTAGCTAGATCAGGATCATCAACTATTGGTATAATTGGTAGATCATTATCATCACCATTATGTAAATCTTGTACATGATTATGATGCATCAAAGGAAACTGTAAAGTAGGAGTCAAATCTAAAGTAGAAGGAATGGAGCTAGAGGATTTTTCTATCTCTTTTTGTTCAATATCTTCTAAGGTTTGATCTTTAAAGAAGATAACATCTTTACTCCTTATAACTTTCCTTTCTTTTGGATCCCATAACTTGTAGCCAAACTCTTCATCACCATAACTCAAGAAAATGCATTGCTTTATCTTGGTATCAAGCTTAGACCTTTCATCTTTAGGAACATGTACAAATACCCTACAGCTAAACACTCTCAAGTGTGCATAAGACACATCTTTTCCTTTCCACACTCTCTCTGGCACATTAAAGTCAAGAGGAACTAATGGAGAAAGGTTGATCATAGCCACTGCATTCTTCATTGCCTCACCCCAAAAAGAATTAGGTAGCTTTGCATGAGAGAGCATACATTTGATTCTTTCAACAATAGTTCTGTTCATTCTCTCAACTACTCCATTGTATTGTGGAGTCTTTAGAACTATCTTTTCCAACTGAATACCATGTACCCTGCAATACTTCTCAAATGGACTCCTATACTCACCATCATTGTCAACTCAAACACATTTAAGCTTTCAACTAGTTTCTCTTTCAACTCTGGTATGAAAATCCTTAAAGACATCAAGCGCCTAATCTTTGGATTTCAAATAAGTGGCCCATATTTTTCTTAAGTAATCATCAATAAATGTAACAAAGTACAAAACTCCTCCAATAGATTTATTAGACATAGAGCAGACATCAGTATGAATTAAATCAAAGGCATGAGATCTTCTATATGGAGGTGAACTATGAAATGAAACTCTGTGTTGTTTACCAGTAAAACAATGAGTGCAGGTATTCAAGTTTGTACCTTTCAAAGGAAGTAAGTTCTTCTTGATAAGGATGCCAAGACCTCTCTCACTCAGGTGACCAAGCTGCATATGCCATAGATTAACAAATGCATCTTCAATTGCATTTACCTCCCCTTTAATCACCTTAGCTTGTGATAAGTAAAGACCTATCTTCTTGCCTTTAACAACAATAAGAGAACCTTTAGAGAGCTTCTATTTACTATCTCTAAAGAAGTTGTTTATCCTTCATCATCAAGTGTACCGGTAAAGATCAAGTGTAGGCGCATATCACAAACAAGCCTAACATCCTTTAGTAGTAACTTGCACCAGTATTAGTTTCTAAGTAAATATCTCTAATGCCTACACCACTAGCCATTCCTTTATTTTCCATCCTAACCTAACCGAAATCTCTAATAGTATATGAGGTGAAGAAATTTTATTAGGGTGTAATATGATAAGAAGCAGCTAAATCAACAATCTAGGTGGTATCCTGACAAGCAAGATTTATACAACCATCATCATAAATAATGGCAACATCACCATCACAAACAACTATAGTTGTATCACTGTCATCATTTTTATCTACGACTTTACCCTTTTGATCTTTTTTATACTTTTTGCAATCCCTCTGAAAGTGCCTAGGCTTATCACAGTAAAAACACTTCATTGTCTTCCTTGACTGAGATCCCCCTTTTAGGTTTCCATTTGCTTTTTCTATCACCAGACTCTTTATCTTGTTTACCCCAAGAAAATTTATTTTGGCTTCTTCCCCGATTTTCTGTAATAAGTGTATGAGATTCTAAAGTGCTTAACCCATTTCTTTATTTCTCTTCATTTAGAATACTATCCTTCATTGAATTCAAAGTGAGCTTCCCATTTGGAGTAGAGTTATTAATTCATACCACTAAAGTCTCCTAACTATCCGATAATGAGCTCAATAGAATTAGTGCCTGAATCTCATCATCTAACATAATTTTCATTAGTGCCAACTGATTTAGAAATCCTTGGTAGTCATTCAAGTGCATCGTAGCATTATCACCATCTTAATATTTCAAGTTTACAAGATCTCTTATAACAAAGGCCTTATTTTATGCACTCTCTTTAGCAAAGGTTTCTTCTAGCATCTTTCAAACCTTATAGTAATCATGTTCCTGCGAAATGTGGTTGATAGACTTAGAAGATACCCATCTCCTAATAGCAGCTGTAGCTTTCCTATTTAGTGAATTCTATTTTGTCTCCTCTATATCATCAGGTTTTGTTCCTTTATTCTCAAGTGATAAAGCCAAATCATGGTAATAAACATAATCCTCCATCAATGTCTTCTATAGAAAATAATTTGAAGCATTGAGCTTTATCATACTCGAATCTTTCTTATCCATTTTAACTGCATGAGAATTTAATAAACACAACCAGTCATTCTAATACCACTCAGTTAGGAAAAGATTGCCAATATACTAAATTCACAAACCATAATGGCTTAACCTTTTTCCCTCTTCGTACAATTAAAATTAAGATCAACCAACCAATGATATCAATATGCAAAATTAACTAAACAATCAACCATACAATCAATACAAGAAATTTTTACGTGGAAAACCCTGAAAGGTAAAAACCACGGGACCATATTCTTCTTTAAACTTTCACTATGATCAAAATAATGGAAACAACAAGTTCTTCTCTAGCTCAACTAGAGGTATACATATATCAACACATTCATCATCTTAATCAATGGATTTAATCATCAACCAACAACAAAGAAAGAGGTGTTGATCTCACAAAAAATATAGAACCTTTAAATGATTAGCTCTATTCAAGTTGAAGAGCTCAAAGTCAGAAACAATATATCAAAATTTCATCATGATCAAGTAACAAAATACCATATGATCAAAGCTTTAAAAATTGAAGCTTGCCTAAAATTTCCTTTGCTTTCTATATTGAACTCTCCCTCTCCCTTTTTTTTTCTTTTCTTTCTTTTTGGTTTTTTCCTTTTATCTGACCCCTCTCTCTCCTTTTTTCCTTCTTTTAACCAAACCATAACATATAAAATAAACAAAATAAGTGTATCTAAGTGAAGACCCCAACCCCCATCTTCATTTTGATGGTAGTAAATGTATCTAAGGATTTCCTTATGATGCTCAGTTGGGAATACACTTTCCAAATGTCCTATTATAGACAGACACATCACTTGTAATTTTTTTTATCAAAATTTCATGTGTTGCCTTCTCAATGCCTGTGTTACCTTCTTATAAGTTACCTCTTCCTCCTTTTTTATTTTCACTCTCTATTTTTTGCTCAAATTTGTTCTCTCTTAGAAACTGCATTCATTTATATTTTTTGATGATTTAGATAATTATATAAAATAGATTATATATATTCACTTATTAAATTTTTTTTAATAATTGATGAACTTAATTTATACTTTTCATATTCATTCAATTTTATCTAATATTTTAATTTATTGAATATTTTAGAGAAATAACTTAATTATTGAATATTTTAGAGAAATAATTTAACTTATGTTTTATTTATTAAGTTTAAGGTATTATATATTGCGATATGTTTTTTTATAAGATGTTTGGTTTCTAATTAACAAGAAGGTTGGTGAAATATGTACATATTGTTAGATGTTAAGATTATTGATATTAGTTTTGATGTTAACAAACCATGATTATATTATTAATAAAGTTTTTTTAAATGTTAAATTTGATTTTTAGGATGATTGGGGTGTGTGGAACTTATTATGGTCTAAGAAGAGCAAAAATGTGTATTTTTAAGCTTGGATAATATGTTTGATACGAGCATACCATTGGGACGTATGATCATACTAATGCTATTACTCTATTGGTGTTAACTGGTTTTAGGTTGTGGTTTAGCATACTAATTGTACATACAATCATACTACTCCTAGAAATAATTTTTTCTGCATTAAATATTATAAAATAGTTCTAATTGCATTTATTACACTTCTAACGATTATTTTAAGCTTAGAAAAAGTATTTATACTTAATTTCTTACATTTACAAGTAATTATTGTTATAAACTCTTTAATCATAAATCTCTTTATTTATTTATGAAATTGTATTGCTCTCATTTTTGATTTTGGGATGTATTGAATAAAATTAATGTAATTGAGAGTATTTCTTAATTGATTATTATAAAGGTTTATGTATGAACCTTGAAAACACATTATAAGGATTTTAATGTAAGTCTTGGAAAAATACTAGGGTTTAATTCTTAGGTTAAAAATTGGATTTGTAATTTTAAGATTGATTAGTGAAAGCTAAAGTAAATTACTTGGACAAGATGATGTAAGCATTTGTTGGTCGAACAACTATAAATTTTTTATGTTTCACTTTTGACTCTCTCTAATTCTTGAAATTGTGTTATTGTCATCTTAGGGATTTCAAGTGGTATTAGAGCCGAGGTCACAAGTTTGATTCCTAATGAGAGCAATTGTTGAGGGTTAGATTGTTGGCAAAATGTTTATAACAATTATCCCATGACGGAGACATGAGTTAAGTTATAGTTGAATATTATAGGCTCTCATGTACTAAATACACTATAAGACTGAGATTTATATATTTTCTAGTATCAATTAATTTTGAGAGTTAGTAGTACTTTAGGTCCTACATATATTATAATTATGAATTTTCTTGTAAAAATTTATTAAAAACATATCACAATATATATTATTTAGGATTTCCAAAAATATATAATAAATATTTTTAATAAATATTTTAAAAATGCAAGATAAAAATCTAAAACATAAATTTCTTTAATAATTATTTAATAAAATTTTTTTAATATTTTAATCATTATTAATTTTAATTTCATTTACATACTCAAAAATCATAATAAAAAATATGTAAATATTTAATTAGTTGACTTATTTTGTAATAAATATTTTTTTAATAAGATAAAATTTATCAAATAAATCAAAAATAATAATAATGAAATTAGGTAAATCAAAAAAATCTTAAATCAAAATTTTTTAAAAGAGTTGAATTAATGTTTTAAAATCTAAAAAATGATAGTTGGTATTTTCTTAAAAAACAAAAAACAGTATTTTCACAAATAAAAAAAGTTGAAACAGTAATTTAATAAATAAAAAATTTCAAATGCACCTTTTATAAATAAAATAATATTGTCGTGTAATTATGTAAATTTTTAGCATAAATTTTTTAGTTTTAATATAATTATGATTGTTTTCTTTTCAAAATGATGTAAAATAATTTTAATTATTTAATAGAAAATAATATAATTGATTTGATTTAGATATTATAAATAATTATAATGTAATACAACTTAAAAATATAATTAATTTAAATAATTATAATTGTATTATAATATTAAAAGAGAAAGTTTTATAATTTAAATTTGATTATTGACATATTTTTTAATTTTTGTAGTTGATAATTATATATATATTTAGTTCTTGTACGTGGCGTTGTTACATCAAACTATCAGGGTTAAAATCCTTGATTTGTACCAGTAACATTACAGATCGGGTTTCTAGCAATATATCGTTTATATTAAGCATATTTTTAATAATTCATCGTATCATTTATATAATGAATAATTAAACTCCAACATGTATGAAATCAAACATAATATAAAGTAAATCTATAAATTGCAGTAAGTAAATAAAAATCAAAAAATAAAACAAATAAACATAAGACTATAAAATTATCCATATAATTTGTTCTCTTTATCAGATCTGATCTAGGATCATTTATTTATAACTCAAATTTAGTGAAAGACTAGTAGATCCGACTTTGATCATCCCAAAATCAAAATATAAAAAGAAATATTTAAAATCAGGCAATTGAACCAGCCAATTATTTTTAATAGGTCTCAGTACCATATCTTAATCTAGAATCATATGAAGACCATTTGTATTTAGATGAAACTATAAGATCCGATATTGATCATCCCCAAATCAAAGATAAAATAATAATATATAGAAGAAAGATGTATAAGAAATAAGAAGATTTTATTAATATAATAACTTGTTACAATTAAAACTTGAAAATATTTGAATACAAAATAGAAGGGGAGAAGAAGATGAAGGTAGATGAAGAAAGAAGATAGAAGAAGGTAGAAAGGGTGGTGTACTTACGATAGAGTTATTACAACTTGATAGGTTAGGAAATGGGTATGCTTAGAGGAGAGGATTAGTTGAGATGATATGAATATGAAAGAGGGAAGAGATTATATGTTTAGAATGGAAGAGGGAGTCCCCTTTTATAGATCAAGGGGTTACAGAGATAATAGGAATCTTTACTGTAGATGAATAGTATCCTATCGGGTATCATGAATAGTATCTTATCGGACACTTATTGTAAAAATACAAATTTACTTTTCTTTTTCTTTTCCTTTTTGTTTTCTTTTTCTCTTTTTATTTTTTATTTTTCTTTCTTTATTTTTTCCTTTTCTCTTTTTATTTTTCTTTTCTCTCTTTTTTCTTTTCTTTATTTTCTTTTTTATTCTTTTACAGGAGGGAGAACAACATTACAATCATCTTCATTACTCGGACAATAATCAATGTCAGAGTCTTCAGAGTCTGATGATGATGATGTTACTGTTGATACAGATGATGATGAGCTTGAAGAAGTAGTTGATGGACTTTTTCTTCGAGACTGTGCTTTACTGATGAATTATTTTTATGAAGGCATCATTCTTTTACTGTATGGTCAAATGTGTTATTTCTAAACGCATTCCACCATTTTATTTTATGTTTTTTACAAGTATTTGTACATTTGTTCCTCTTTGATATGATATATCAAAGTACCACCAATAAACCCATGGTATATAAAAGTTCATATAAAATAGGAATAGTATAGGGTATTTTTTATCTGACACGGAAGGTTGAAAATGGATTTTAATGGTTTGATAGACTATAATGACAACAGGTGATAGTATATTTTCTGTGTTACTAAATTTGTACCTCCATTATATAAACCATAGAGGGGTAGACTGGTGTTTTATGGTTGTATCAAAGTATACGAGCCATGAATGGGTATAAGAGGAGTTTTGGATATAAAAGATTTTTAACCAGGCATCAATATAATCCCAGTAGTTATATGAAATGGTTATCATTTTATACGAGAAGAAGCTAGTTGTGAACTTTACAGGTTAAAATTTTGGATGTTTCCAGTCAGAAAGATTCAAAATCCTTTTTATTTTTATTGAAGAATATAAAATTATCTCTTTATTATTTGGATCAAAATTATGTTCTACTATAACTAAATCAGTTTCCTGTAAAATAGAAAAATAATATTTCTTGAGGCTTTGAAAATTTACTAGTTTGAAAAACCAATTTTCTGGATATACAATTTTTATAATACCATACAGATCATTTGACATATTATTTTCTATAATAAACTCAACATCCAAAATAGTTTTATAAAACCATTGAGATTTTTTAGAAAAATTAGCAGATACCATTTGAATAGGTTGATTTATCTTTACAAGAGGTTTTAAATCAGGTTTTAATAAGGTTTCAGAGGAAGAAGATTCTCCTGTCTTATTTTTTACAAATGGTACAAGAGTTTTACTTGGTTCCTTGTTCATACTCTACAATACTTAGTACAAGTCTGGATGCATCTATGGGGATATAGTAGCAGATTGTACTATCCAATTTTTAACAATGTGGGCTTTTGATTCATCATTTTTCTGAGCTATATTAGACCATGATTTTACTAATTTAGAGGCAGGTTTTAGATTTTCTGAATGATTAGATAAGGCTTTAATAGAAGAAGAATAATTGATTTTAGATTCTTTGGCTTTATTGGCTTTCTTCTTTTTGTTCCCCACTTCTATGAAGAAATTCATGTGTTAGAAAATCTAGAATACTAACATTTTTACCTTTAATATATTCTATATCAAAATCAAAAATACTTAATATAGCTTGCCATCAAGTAAAAATTTGTTTTGAAGCAAGATTTTTAACATCCTTTTGTAATACTTCTTTAGCGAACTTACAATCAATACGTAATAAGAATTTTTGATTCAATAAGTCAAACTGAAATTTAGAAATAGGCAGGGCAATACTTAAAATTTCTTTTTTAATTGTATAATAGTTTACTTGAGTAGGATTCCAATGTCCAGAAGTAAATTGTATGATACATCCCTTACCATCTTTAATTTGTTTTAAAATACCTCCATATCCTAAATCTGAAGCATCAGTTTCTACAATTTTACTAGCTAATGGGTCTGGTATATACAAACAAGGTATAGTCTTAACTAAGGCTTTAATTTGCTGGATAATAACAGTATGTGTTTTATCCTAAAGTTTAGGATTTTTCTTTAATCAATCATGCAAAGGTTTTATTAATTTAGTTAAGTTTGGATAAAAATCTATAACATAATTCAGATAACCTAAGAATCATTGTAATTAAGCATTATTAGTTATTTCATCAAGAAATTTTTCTCCAAAAGATAAATTTCTTTCTATAGGTTCTATAATACCTTGATAAATATTATGTCCTAAAAATCTAATTTTAGTTTAAAATAAAATCATTTTAGTCTTACCTAAAACTAATCCACTTCTTTTAGCAATCATATAAAGTGTTTTTAAATGTTTAAAGTGTTCTTCTATATTATTACTAAAGATTAAAACATCATCTATATAAACAATACAAACTTTTATATATGAATTGAAAATATCATTTATTATACGCTGAAATTTTGAGGGTGCACTTTTTAATCCAAAACACATAGCATTCCATTCATATTGTCCAAAAGGGACACTAAAAGTAGTTTTATATTTATTTTTAGGGTGTATTTGTATGTGCCAAAATCCTGATTTCATATTAAATTTAAAAAATATACTTGTGTTATATAATTTGTTTAATAAATCCTTTTTATTTGGTATAGGGTATCTAATCCATTTTAAGGCTTTATTTAGTGGTTTATAATTTATTACTAATCTAGGTGCTCCTCTTTCTATTTCTAAAGCTTTATTTATATAAAATGCTACACATGACCAAAGACTCCTAGATTTACACATTAATTTTTCATTTTTTAAATCATTTATTTCTTTTTTATAGAATTTTATCATATCATGAGACATTTGTGTAGGTCTAGCTTTAATTGTTATATCTTTCTCGTTAAATTATCTTCATAGGTTAAATCAATCATATGTTGTTTCCTATCCCAAAAAGCATTGGGAAGGTCAGAACATAAATCTTTTTCAATATAATTTTTGAATTATTCTATTCTTGTTTTTACTAAGTCTAAGTCTAATTGTTTATTTATTTTTTATGTATTCAAGTTGTCTTTTAAGTTTTTAAGATTTTTGATTTTAGCCTTGATAATTGAATTTATTTCTAAATCATGAACCATATAAGGACGTAATAAATTAAGACTTTTCTTTTTAGGTTTTTCTATAAAAGAAAATTCTACCTTTTATTTTTAATTTTAAATCTTATACCATTATCCATTATACTATATGGTGTAATAAAACTCATAAAAGGTATTCATAAAATTACCATATGATGTATATTCTTTATTAGTATGAAAACAATTTTTAGTTCTAAATTATTATTTATAATAGGAGCATCTGTCTTTCCCATTATTTGCAATTTAGTTTTATTAGCTGTAGTTAACTTTTCACTAGTATCTTTATAAAATCTATTACGTATTAAACTTGATTTTATACAATTCAAATCAGCTCTTGTGTCAAATAATACTATTATGTCTATAACATAATCTGATGAAAATTTTAACTTTATAGATATTAAATATTTACGAGAAGTTATTTCATGTAATACATTTATAAAATTTCTATCTTTTTCTATTTTACTAACATCATTTTCTTCATATTTATCAAAATTATCAAAAGAATCATCAGTCTCTATTGTATCTTGTTTATTTGTTAAATTCTGAATAATTTTTAAATCTCTCTATTGTTTAATTTTTAATTCTTTTAATTCTAACTTTATTTCTCTTATCTGTTTTTGTAAGTCTCCTATAATAGGTCTTGATTTAACTTGTTTATTTTTATTTAATATTGTTGTTAAATCATAAGTTTATTTTTCAATATACATTTTTTCGTTTATCTTAATACTATTATCATTAAAGTCATCTAAAATTTTATTTAGAAATTTTTCCTTCATTTTAGGATCCTTTATATGTTTAATTAATTCTAACAAAGACTCCTGTTATACATTTATAGTTTTACTACTAGATTCTAAAGTATCTATATTTATTTCATTTATTTGATCAGTTTCTTCTTCTATATCATACAAAGAGATTCTAAATACAGCTCATATATTTTATTTAATACAGATTCTTCTAAACTTAGTTCTTGTAATTTTTTTATTGAATTTACAAAATCTAGATGTATGCCCTTTTTTACCATAATTATAATACTCTAAATCTTTATAATTTGTATACGATTTATTTTTCTTAAAATATTTTTTATTACTAGGTCTTTTATATTTATTTATCCTAGGCTTTCCATAATAACTTTCGTTATTAAATTTCTTTTTATGATATTTTATATAAGGTTTTTTTTGTGATTTTTTATATGTTTTCGTACATTGCCCTTTACTACCACCACCAAAAATGTTGACTAAAGAAAATAATAGTGACAAATTTAAAGAAGAATATATTAGATTTGTAAAAGAAAATCAAGTTAAAGTTAAATTTTTTAGTTGGTTTAGACAAATTAATAAGAAAAATATAAATCCAATAACTGTAAGAAATAAAGAAACAGAATGGAAAGTAAAAGACAAAACAATTCAAACTAAACACCCACCTAAAATGAATAATACATTTAATTATGGAGAACATGAAATAGTTATTTCACCATTTAAAATTACAACAGAAAATAATCCATAAAGAAAAATATTGGAACAAAATAATTTTAGTAATGCACATCTTTGTAGTATAGGAAAACAATTAAATAGAATAGAAAAATCTATCAAAGGAAAGGAAGTTAAAATAGAGAAAGGTAATGAAGAAAAGAAATTAAAAACTCATGTTTTTAAACCATATCAAATTTCTGCTAATAGTCAAAACGAAATTAAAGAAGATAAAAATTTTGATTTTGTGCAGGTAATTAAGGAACAACTTAGAAGTATAGCCTCAACTTCTGAAATAAAAATAATTAATATTGTATCACAAGATATAACTTCAGAATCAGAGGAAAACTCGTCCCCTAAAACTGAGGATTTAGAAATATTAAGTAACACATTAAGTCTACAAATAAATCGTATAACACACAATCAACAAATAGTATCAGCAATAGACCTTAGTATAAATGATAGGCCAAATATATTGACACAATATAAATATAATGCATTTTCAGTATACAAATGGAATGTAGATAATTTGTCTGAATATAATATTCTTAGCTTATTACAACAGATGACAATGGCTACTAATGCATATAAAATACAAATAAATACTAGTGATAAAACATAGCAGAATTAATAATTGATGGTTTCACAAGTCAATTAAAAGGTTGGTGGGATAATCATTTAAACACTTAGAAATTTTAAATGCTATAAAAACCTATGAACATGGTACACCTATATTAGATGAACATGGTAATATTATACAAGACATTGTATCTACATTAGTTCTAACTATATCATTACATTTTATAGGAGATCCAGATCATTTAAAAGATAAAAATGCAAAATTACTAATTAATCTTAGATGTAAAAAGTTAAGTGATTTTCAGTGTTATAAAATGATATTTTTAACTCGTATAATGCTTAAAGAAGACTCTAATCAGGATTTTGGGAAAGAAAAGTTTTTGATTGGACTTCCATTTTTCCTAGGAAAAAAAGTAAAGAATAATATGAAATAAGAAATAGGAAACCCTATACCTTATAGCTTATTAACATATGGTCAATTAATTAGTATAATCCAAAAAGAAGGCTTAAAACTTTGTCAAGATATAAAATTACAAAAATCTTTAAAGTATGAAATGTGAAAAACAAAACAAGAGTTAGGATCATTTTGTAAGCAATTTAATTATAGTATAACTAAAAAATATAATGACTGTAAAGGACAATGTACAAAAACATATAAAAAATCATAAAAAAACCTTATATAAAATATCATAAAAAGAAATTTAATAACGATAGTTATTACGGAAAGCCTAGGATAAATAAATATAAAAGATTTAGTAACAAAAAATATTTTAAGAAAAATAAAATGTATAAAAATTATAAAGATTTAGAATGTTATAATTATGGTAAAAAAGGACATATATCTAGATTCTGTAAATTCAATAAAAAATTACAAGAATTAAGTTTAAAAGAATCTATATTAAATAAAATATATGAGTTGTATTTAGAATCTAAAAATGAAACTTTGTATGATACAGAAGAAGAAACTGATTAGATAGATGAAATAAATATACATACTTCAGAATCTAGTAGTAAAACTATAAATGTATTAACTAAATAATAGGAGTCTTTATTAGAATTAATTAAACATATAATGTCACATTCCAACTGAAGTAACATGCTCTCATAGCATAATTATCAGCTTTTCGAGTTAGAAAATTGATAATTACCCTACAAGGGATACATATATTTAACTTGTTATAACAATAATTTTTTTTAAAAAATGATGTAAAATGTATACTCTGGTGCACCATCTATAAACAATTAGTAATCTTGTTTAATTAGATTTTATCACACAATAAATATTTATTTTATTTCACTAGCAATTCACTCTGATCATACATTCAAACAACAACCTATATAATATTTTATTTTTCATTACAAAATATTCTTGATGGTACCATTATAATTTACATCGTCATATAACACAACAGTATTTAAGTTATAACTGACTTTACTGCTAAAATAATATAAAGGAGAGTTGCACATAAACCAAATTCATAGGAGTCTATCTTGAAGTCCAGGTTCTTTACCAAAAAGTTAATATTCCTCTAAACTAGCTACTGACTGCTAATCCCTATGCTCTCTGGTGTCATTAGTGTCTGCATTCATCAATTGACAAATGCTGAGAATAATCTCAGTGGTGCTAATAAAAATAATAATTATAAACAATTTATCAATCGTATAACATCATAACAATAATCATTTCAATATAATCAAATCATCTAAATAAAAATATTATTCTATAACCCAACGTATAACTAACATTCATTTCTGATATATCTCAATATCATTTTCCATAATCATTTGTAACATTATACATTGCAATCCCATCAATAAATATGTAATATGCAATGGAATATGTGTTGTACCCTAATTTTGGACCAGCTTGACTCGGGTCGGGTCCGGGATGATTTTGGACCATTTCGGGTTGGTCTTGGGCCATTCCGGGTTGATTCAGATCCTTCTGGACCGTTCTGGGCCAATTCTGGCCCGTTCTGGGGCGTCACACGCCGCATATGTTTTGGACCCTCGCATATGTACAAACATACGCGATCACGTATGTTTGTGACACGCCGCATATGTGAGCATACGCGATCGTGTATGTTTTAGGGTTTAGCATATGTTGACATACGCGATCGTGTATGTCTCTGGGACAGCAAATTTAAAAGCTTTGGAACTCCATTCTGATAAGGGTTGGCAATTTGAGAGCTACGGGATTAGGGTTTCTAACGGCTAAAAACGTGATTAGTGCTTCCTTAAACCTAATTTGGATTAATCTAAGCAATTGGGGTTAGTAAAACATAATAAACTCACAACAAATCACTTAGACTAGGTGATTTTATTCCCTAACGCTTGGAATTGGACTATTTTT
>CANYBF010109540.1:0-17392 GCA_948192965.1 Dalechampia spathulata
GCAATGGAAATAATGCAAAAAATAAACATACGCGAATGAGGATGATCATATGCGAACGCATATGATATTGACATGATCATATGCGTTCGCATATGATAATATGCACGCAAACCGAGACGAAAATTAGATATTTAAATCATGCTGAAATACGTAAAGGAACATTCGTAAATCATCAAAACAATTCTACTTTCAATTGTTCATACATAAACATAACAAAAACGATATAAAACAACAATTCCAATCATGTTATGACAATTTAAATGACAAACAAACAATAAGAAGCAATTGGTTTACCTCTCGTAGATTCTCCAAGTGTTAGGGGATGAGAAATAGCAATCCAATCCGATGTGAATCCAAGTTTAGGGTGTTAAAACGCCTAATTCTAGTTGATTTTAGTGCGTTTTGATTAATCCTAATGCCTTAGAGTTATTAGAATTATGTTTTTGAGTGTTTGAAAAGTGTATAGCGGCTGACGGCTGCCTAGGGTTTCGTGCTTTTCGTCTCCAATTTCCCTCCCTAGCCAAATGGCAGATTAGGGCTAAATTAGGTCTGCCTTAGGGGTGATACGCGATCGCGTATGTTTAATCACACAATCATACGCGATCGCGTATGATCATATGCGACGTGTAAAAGCCACATATGCGATCGCACATGATCCCTAGGCTGCCAAACTAAACCCTAAACGGGCCAAGCCCGGCCCGAAAGGACCCAGAATGGTCCGAAAGAACCCTAAACTGCACCAGGATGAACCAAGATGCCCGTGAGGGCAAAACGACAAGGAGATAGGCTCGATTCATCCCAATCAATCCGACCGATCCAAAATTAGGGTGTGACAATGAGACTGCCCAAATCATAGTAAATTGAATACTATGATTTCCACATATGATGAAGCCATGCTACAAGGAGAAGATGCATATCTGGGTACAATGCATGTCGTGAACGCAATGCAGGCCAAAGCAAAGAGGCAATCCAAGAGGGATCATGCCAAGGCTAATATAGTGTAACCTGGTAAGGCTCTAATCTATATTTATGATAAAATTAATGAGGAAAGCCTCAAGGCATTGGTAGATACAAGTGCCAATCAAAACTTACTGGCCAGCAAAGTAGCTACCAAGCTGGGATTAGCAGTGGCCAAGAAAGTTGGATGGATCAAAACTGCCGACCAACCGATAAAGCCTTTAGTAAGCATTGTTTAGAAAGTCCCTGTCATGCTAGGAACATGGACTGGCACATTGGATTTGAATGTTGTGCTATTATCCAACTATAAGATGGTGTTGGGTCTCGATTTTATTGAGAGGGTCTTACGCTTCTCATTGATGAATGATGGGTGCATACAGTTTGAAAGCAATAAAAAAGAACATAAGGTGATTGTGGAATGTATCACAGTTGGTGGTAGTATAATTTCTACCATGCAAGTAGCCAAAGGAGTCAAGAAGGGTGAAGAAACTTATGTAGTTACTTGTAAAGAAGGAGGTAATGTCCCTAACTCTCTTGACATTCTGCTACAAGTGAATACTCTATTAGAGGAATTCAAAGATGTTATGCCAGCTGAGCTACCAAAGAAACTTCCTCCATAAAGGGAAGTAGATCATGAGATAGATTTGGAACCGGGAGTAAAACCACCTGCGATGGTCCCATATCGAATGGCTCTTCCATAGTTGGAAGAACTATGAAAGCAACTAAAGGAGTTACTTGATGTTGGATTTGTACGACTATCTAAAGCACCTTATAGAGCTCTAGATTAGCATGGATTAGCATGGATGAAGCTAAGGTATGGGCTATTTATGAATGGTAACCTCCTACTAATGTTTTGGGTTTATAATCTTTTATGGGATTGGTGAATTACTACCAAAGATTCATACAAGGATATTCAAAAGGGCCACACCTTTGACAAATCTCCTAAAGAAAAACATCCCTTGGGTGTGAGATGAAGCTTATCAATAAGCATTTGAAGAACTCAAGCAAGATGTTATGTAAGAACCAATCTTAGCACTTCCTGATTATGCAAAGCCATTTGAAGTTCAGACTAATGTTTGAAGTTCATCATTAAGGGCGTATTGATATAGGAAAATCATCCCATAGCCTATAAAAGTTGCAAGCTAAATGATACAGGGCAACGCTATCTGATTCATGATAAGGAGATGATAGCTATCATCCATTATTTGAGGGTATGGAGACAATACTTACTCGGAAGCAGGTTTGTTATCAAATTTGATAATGTCGCTACCAGCTATTTTCAAAATCAAAAGAAGCTAACTCTAAAGCAAGCTCGATGACAAGATTTTCATGCAGAGTTTGACTATATGATGGAGTATAAACCAAGCAAAGAAAATGTCATTACCGATACGTTAAGCCAAAAAATGGAGTTTACCTCTACTTGTGTCATAGAAAGCAATATGCTAGAGCAAATCAAGGAAGGTATGATACAAGATAGTCTTTCTAAGAATCTTATATCATTAGCTTATCGAAAGAGCTTACTATTGGCCAAGGATGGAGGAAGAAATTGAAGGTTACATGAGAACTTGTCTAGTATGCTAACAAGACAAGATAAAGCAAAAAGAACGAGCTGGCTTACTAGAACTTCTGCCTACACTAGAGTGACCATGGGAAAGTGTTTCCATGGACTTTATCTCTGCATTGCTAACATTAGAGGGATGCAGTTCGATTATGGTGGTAGTCGACCAACTATCTTAATATCAAACGTTATTCCAGCCCCACGAGACTGCACGGTGGAAGAAGCTGCATGTTTATTTTTCAAACATGTGCTAAAATATTGGGGTCTTCCCCAAGGTATCATTAATGATCAAGATCCAAGGTTCACGGGGAAATTTTAGAGAGAACTTTTCAAGATGATGGGGTTGAATATGCACTTCTCCACATCATTTCATCCCCAAACTAATGGGAAAATAGAGCGCATCAATGCCTTGCTAGAGCTATATCTGTGACATTTTGTAAGTGCTAATGAGAAGGATTGGACTAAGTTGTTAGATGTTACTTAAATCTCTTACAATTTGCAATGGAGTGAGTCTACTTAACAAAGTCCATTCAAGATCGTAATGGGATAACAACCACTTACCCCACACACAATTGCTACAAGTTACACAAGAACTAGCCCTTCAACATATAAATGAGGGAAAGGATGGCATGATCAACTTGATGTCACGCACGTTCACTTGGAGAAAGCCTCTAAAGGAATGAAGAAATGAACGAATAAAAAGAGGAGGCTACTAGAATTCTAAGTTGGTGACTTGATAATGGTGAAGCTGGCAGCCACCCAGTTCAAGGCCTACCGACAGATGCATAAAGGATTGGTTTGCAAATATGAGGGACTGTATCCTATTCTTGGAAAAGTAGGGAAGGTGTCTTACCATAACTAAAGATACATCCCATCTTCCATGCAAGTTTTCGCAAACCTTATCATGAAGATAAGGATGATCCTAATCGAGGTCATTCAAAGAGAGCACCACCGGTTGTGGTAACCTCATTTGAGTATGAAATCAAAGAAATACTGGCAAATAGACTAGTGCATCAATGAGGAATTATGGCTCATACAAAGTTCCTTATCAAGTGGAAGGGATTGCCTAAAACTGAGACTTCTTAAGTGCCACGGGTGTAAATCTCATCCTTCAACTTTGACCCATGCGGGGATCGTGTAAGACTTTTCTTACACAAGTCAGCCTCCCAACTCTCATATTTAGTTCTTTCATGATCTAGCTAGGCTTCCCGAGTGGAAGTCCCATGCATTACCGTGTCTGTTAGAAGAGGCCGAGGGCTCTTCGGATAGCATTAGTATCATACCAAAGAAAGGCACATAAAAGTAAGAGGAAGGCACAATTACTAAAGAGTTTGTATGATTGATACAATGATTTTATAATCCCACTCCATGTGTAGGCTGGAGGGATTATCCTACACCAGAGACAAGCCTAGCCAATGCTAGCCATCATGCCTAGTCCTCGGACATCACCCGAGGCTGATTAGTCACTCCCCCCTAAGAGCATTAGGAGCATAATTCGGTGTAGCAGAAGGAGACATCAAAGTGTTCGAGCCAACACTCCCCAAATCATAAGAACATAAAAAACATTTGTTTAACCCTAAACTTCCACCCGTTACACTCTTGCCCACTCAAACGATCGACGACCCCATTGACTATAACTTGAGAAAAGTTATAATCACAAGTTTGAATGCAAGGAGGTTCAAAGAACTACACTCTGTCTTCCAGTTTGTAGATTCCTGTCACTTTGTATTGAATTTCATCTCCATTGTTGTGATTATTGAACAACACCTTTGTAAACTCTGATTGAAAATATATAATTAGCAATAGCCGCTTTATTGTTGATGTGAATGAACATATGACCAAAGAATGTTAAGATGTAATCTCTCCACTGTAGCAACTCTAAACTGGCATGAGTTCTTTCTTGAGTTGTTGATCACTAGTACTTTATCCATGGCTACAAAGTTGTTTTAACTTATGCCTTTTATCCTTTACCCCATCTCCCTATTTATTGTCTTTATTCAAAAGCTGAGATATCTAGAATGGTCAAAAATGTGCACATGTCTCTGTGAGAGCTTCTTTACCTATCAGTAATACTCATACTATATCTTGTAAGTTATAAAAAATACTATATCTCCCTGCATAATACATTTTCTTTCCCTGCAAGTTAACAACAATAACACACTTTGTTGGAAGTTAGAATTATATTTTCTATCTCTTTATGAGCATATTTCTCACTTCACCTGCAAGACAATGATCATTCTAACTCATAATACAAAAATATCTATTTCAAATATTATAGAAACAATAAAGTGACTTATCTCATAAGCATTATGATTTGTCTATGACCAACGATCATCAAGAACGTATTAAACTCATGACTTCAAGCTTTTACCACTTCCTAACTCGCATATCTCCAAGGAAAGTTCCATGGCTAAAATACAACAAGTTCATTCTAAATGATAAAAAGTCCTTGGGATGTTTTTGATCATCCTTCTCACATTATGTTTGATCACTTTAGCTATTCGATAATATCATCGATAGCAAGTTCTTTCAAGATCACCATATTTTGCCACTATGTTGTGTGATTTGAAACTCCCCCACTCGAGGTAGAAGAATCATGAGAATTGAGAATACCTTAAAGGATAAGATGATTCCACATTTCCCTGTTTAATATTAGTTCATATATAGGAAGCAGACTTGTGGCAATTCAAGAAGGAACTCAAGGAATACAAAGCCAAGAGACTTTACGAGGGCATCAATAACTTTGATAGGGGAAAATGCCATGGCCCAAGAAAAAGAAAGTAAATATGGCAGCCCAATCCAATTGCCACCACCCGATCTGCAAGCCCAGAAGGGGAACTTTGAAGGCAGCTTCCTAGATGTTTCCTCCTTTAATGGGTGGTTAGCATCCATTAATGGGGTGGTTGGCAAAGTGGTTGGGAATTAATCTCCAACATCCATTATGGAGTAGGTGGGAATCAATCTCCACCGTAAGTTGGGAGGTGGAAGGGCTATAAACACCCATGGAAACCTCATTTGTAAATCATAAAAAAAACTCACTTCTTTCCTTTGTAAGCATTCTAGTGCTCTAGCTTTGTATAGTTATTCTTGTAGAAATAATATTTCTCTGACTTATTGTTTCAATCTTTTGCTTTATAATTGTTTGTTGCTTGCCAAGGCATTTCCAGTTGGCTGACTTAGTTTAATTTTGGCAGAGCAAAACCAGCTAAGGCCACACGTTAGTTGGTTGAAACCTATAACTATATGACACATGGATGACAAGCAAGATCCAAACATAAGACATTGCCAATAGATGTTCTCTCTTATGCAGTCGATCAAAGCAACCCATTTTAAACACGTAAATACATGAACATGTTATTGATTTCATGTCCTGGAAACCATGTCTAAGCTTCAGTATTAACTTTTTCATACATACCTTTGTTTTCAAAGCCGCGGAAACACTTGGTATGAGTTTTGGAGATTATTTTTAAATCCCCATTTGACAGATGTTTCCTGGCAAGGGTTGTTGAGAGCTACATCTTCCATTTCCACTTTCAGACATTTGGGGATTTGATCTGAAAGGTTATGTTGCCTCACTAATGGAAAATATCTTGACCCATGATTATAACACCTTGAATATGATCAATTTGTTACTCGCTATCCACACAAATGACACTAAACTTGACAAATTCTTCCTTTATAGTCTTTTTTTTATAAGGAAACACAATAACAGCATTACTTGCAATGGCATTGGTTGATGATTTTCTATAATTGCTAGCTCGTAAAGCTCTTTTGTAGTTGATTAAAATCCCAAAGGAGAAACTATCATATGTCTGAGTTGGAGAAAAGCAAATTCAGAAGCTAAAAGCATTATTACATTTCCATGCACGGATTGACTTGTAAGGAATCAAAATATTCTAAAATCTAATTACATTTCGTAGCGTATGAATTCATTAAGGAAAACTCTTACCTGTAATTCTACAGATATCTGCCAAAGATCCATTCCTTTCAATTCAATATATAAATAAGAGTGACTGTAACTTTAATTCCAACCATCCAACAATGGTCAAATACATCTCGCTCTATTCTCTTTTGATAGTGGGCGCTGCCATATTATGTGTCTCTGCAAAAATAGACAGGAAGGGAAGTAACTGGCTGATTGTTATCACTTTATTTTCTATTTATGGATTGTTTTTATTGGAATCATGATAGCAACGTGCAGCCCTACATTATGTACATGGGATCGCTTCCTGGATTGGACTACTCACCCTCATCTCACCATCTTGGTTTGCTTCAATGAGTTACTGCCGCCAGGTATATCTACACAGTTTTTGATTCATACCTTTTGTTCGGTAGTTCATCTAATCTGCTCTCCTTTCTATTATGTTTATTTATGTTCAGCTCTGTGAGAAATCTACTTGTTAGAAGTTACACAAGGAGTTTCAATGGATTTGTTGCTAAGCTTTTTGATTATGAGGCGCATAAGCTTTCAAGTGAGTTCTTTATAGCACCACCACCATTGGCAGCTATAATATGAAATGTTTTAACTAGAGATTCTAATATAGCATGAATTCTATTGTTGTCTTCGGCAGGCATGAAGGACGTAGTATCAGTTTTCCCAAGCAGGACTTACCAGCTTCAAACAACGAGATCCTGGAGCTTCATTGGTCTTGACGAGGGTGCACATTGAAATCTTACCGTTGAAAGTGACATTATAGTTGGAGTTTTAGACACTGGCATATGGCCTGAATCCGAAAGCTTTAGCGATAAAGGCTTAGGCCCTCTTCCCAAGCACTGGAAGGGAAGCTGTCAGGGAGGCACAAATTTTACTTGTAACAAGTATTGCTTTTTATAATTTATTTTCATATCTACAATCTTAATTTTGGACATATAATCTTAATATTTTAGTGAAATTGAAATTTCACAGCAAATTAATTGGAGCGAGGTTCTATGGTGCATCCTATGGAGAGGGATATGTAAGGGATTCTGTTGATCATGGAACACACATTGCATCGACAGCAGCAGGGAGCAAAGTAGAGGATGCAAGTTTCGTTGGCATTGCTCAAGGTATAGCAAGAGGAGGTGTACCCTCTGCCAAGATTGCTGCCTATCAAATATGCAACCCCGCAGGATGCTCCGGAGCAGATATTTTAGCTGGATTTGATGATGCAATCGCTGATGGAGTTGACATTATTACCATATCAGTCGGATCTGTGGCTGCTTTAGATTTTGTGCAAGATCCTATTGCAATTGGATCTTTTCATGCAATGGCGAAGGGAATATTTATTTCCCACTCTGCAGGAAATAGTGGTCCTGCAATAGGATCAGTATCAAGTGTGGCACCATGGGTACTCACTATCGCTGCAAATACCATAGATCATGGGATTATCGACAAACTTATTCTGGGAAATGGCAAGACATTAATTGTATGTGATTTTGGTTTGGCAGTGTAACCTCTCAAACCATTCCTACTACATCTCCATCATCATTGCTTTATTTTTTCATCCTTTATTTTGCTAATTAGTCAAGTGGAAACAGGGAAGTTCAGTGAATTCTTTTGAATTAAAAGGAAATTTTCCATTAGTTGATGGGGCTAGTTTATCTTATGGTTGCATTCCTGAAATTGCGAGGTAAATTCTGTTTTAGACATGAAGGTCTTGAGCACATATAACAGCAAATTGCATGACAATATTTATTGTGTTTTATGTATCAGTCAATGTAACCATGGATGTATAAACAGCAGTTTGGCAAAAGGGAAGATTTTATTCTGTGATTCCCCCATCGCATTTTATGATACTAAGACACTTGGTGCTACTGGTGCTGTCTTACCTGTTAGTAGTTTTGACGATGTTGCTTTTGTTTCCTCGTCCCCTTTTCTATATTTACGTCGTATAGACTTTGATGCTATAAAATCCTACATAAATTCCACCAAGTATGTATTTCCTTCACTACCAACTTGTGAATTCTTATTTGATATCACTCTCCGTAAACAATTCATCAATTCTCACTCCAGAGAGTCTGTGGCAAGTATATTGAAAAGTGAAGCAATTAATGATTCTTCGGTGCCAGTCACTGCTTCCTTCTCATCACGGGGTCCTAATATGATTGTGTTAGATACTCTCAAGGTACATGCAATATGTACATATGTAATACATCAAATGTGGTGAACATTTCTGACAAACTGCTCGTATTTTAATATACTGCAGCCAGATATAAGCGCACCTGGAATCGACATACTGGCCGTATTTCCAGATAATATTCCACCTATAAATGGCATCAATGACAAACGTCAAGTGAAATTTAACATAATGTCTGGAACATCTATGGCTTGCCCTCATGTCACTGGCGTAGCAGCTTACGTCAAAACATTCCACCCAAAATGGTCTCCTTCTGCTGTCAAATCTAATATTATGACCACTGGTACTCCAATATATATTTATTTTCTTAATCAGTCATATCCCATGATAAGCCCCCATCGCTAACTACTAAAATTGTTGTGTCTTAGCTTTCCCAATGAATGGCACGACAAGCAATGATACAGAATTGGGTTATGGATCTAGATGCATAAATCCTTCAAAAGCTATAGATCTAGGACTCGTGTATGAAGCATTTAAAGAAGATTACATAAAATTATTGTGCAACCTAAGTGGGTATACTGATAAAGAGGTGAGACTGATAACAGGAGATACAACCAGCACTTGTTATGCAGATGCCAGGAAGGCCTTGCCAATGGATCTGAATTACCCTTCTATAAGTGTCGTAGTCCCAGTTGGAAAGCCATTTAACATCAGCTTTGTCAGAACAGTTACCAACGTCGGCGAGGATGATTCAACATACAAGGCAAACATCACCACAAGCAAAAATTTAGGACTTAAAATCAAGGTGGAGCCGGAGGTGCTTTCGTTCAAGACTGTGAATGAGAAGAAGTCATTCCAAGTGAGGGTTATGGGTGGAGCATTAGATACTTCATTGATATCTTTAGCATCATTAGTGTGGTCTGATTGGATTCATGTTGTTAGGAGTCCAATTGCTGTTCATACTTTTACTGCTACATGATTGTCATCCATATCAAAATGGTAATAATATCATTTCTTGTTGGCTGTCTATCCATATATAATCTGATCACCTTCCAAACTAATGGCTTATTGTTGTTTTGAAATTTGAGAAGATAGATTTAAAGAAGGAACTGGTTGCAGGGAAATGGTGTTAAGTCATTTATAAAACAAATCACATATGCAAAAAATGATAAAGATGTATGAAACATAGCTCAATTAATTTTATTTGATATAAAAATGTTCTTTTATGATTTATTTAACTAGTGTTTTGTCTATATAACTTAATTATGTTGGAATTCTATAATAACTAAAGTTATTTCAAAAGATAATATCTCACATTCATTTCGTATGAGTTCAATATTGGGTTTATATATGTCTTTGCTATTTTGGATTCTAAAAAGGTTTGAGTAGAGGGCAAGCATCACACAAATGAGATTGGGTTAGAAGCTCAATTTGGGTAGATTTCCATCCCTTGTATGCAAGCACCTGCGAACACGAATGTCGTTAATTCATGGGATCCCAATATCCTCCCTTAATTCTCTCCATTTTCCCACGTCCGCTTACAACTTTTTGAAGATTCCATCAACCTCTCCAATGTTCACCTTCCTCTCAAATTTCTAAAGTAAAATATACACACAAAACATTTCTCTCTTTGCTTTCCCTTGCTTGTCTTTTATTACTACAAGTTTGCTAGTTCGGTTTTATCCTGACCATCACACCCCAAATATACATAAATTAAATAAAAATACAAAATATCTATTCTATCCTTGGTGTGAAAACCTCCACCCCTTACACTTACTTCTTGCTTTTCGAAGTAGAGGAACTCGTTTTATCCTCAGAAGATTACTGGTGTTCGAAAATATCCTTTTAAGGGCAATGTGCTTTCATATGACTTGCGTTTGAACATTTTTTATAACATGTTTTTATCATCTATTTTACTTGCAAATTAATTATTTTTATGTTTTATATAATAATCTTTCTTTTGGTAATCTAACACTAACATCAACACTTAGTTATATACTATAACAAAAAGATCTATCCCAACTCTTTTTTTTTTGTCATCACAAGAAATAAGCATTAATAACCTTATTTTATACATTAATGTTTATAACAAAATAGATTAGTATTACAAAATAAAGGTAGATTTAGCAATGCTTTAGAAAATGTTTTGCGATTAAAGTGTTATAATCATTTTAACATTATTTTTTATTTACCTTAGAATTTTCATTAATTTACTAGTGTTGTTTTATTTGTGTGGATGGTTTCTTTTATTTCACTAATACTTTTTAGTATCAAAAATAAAATTTTAGTATATTTATTTAAACAATTAAAAATTTATTGCATAACTTGAAAGCATTGTGAAATTAAATTTAATTTAACAATGCATTTTCAAGAGCATTACTAAGTTAAGACTTTTTTAATGTTGATTTTTGCTTATGGTTTGACAAGTATACTTACTTTTTTACATCTATTATAAAAAAAATTAAAGCATAAAAAATTGAGGAAAATAATTTTTAACTTAATTTCTATCTAAAATCAATTTGACCTAATTTCCCTTTAAAATTATTTTAGTATTCTTCTTCTTCCTAATTTCTATGAAAAATTAAGTTCAAAATCAATTGAACTTAGTTAAAATCCAGTTCATCACCTTCATTCTCCCATTATTGATCCTTAATTGTCATATTGTTCTATTTAAATCACCAGAATGATAATTTTACAATCCCTTACATGAGAGGAGAAGTGAAGAGAAGGACTCAATTAGTGTTTGGATGCTCATTTTTGCTTTTAAAAACTATTTAGCTTTTTATTTTTGAAATTAAAATTCTTTATTTAGCATTTATGGAATTAAGGAAAGCTTTTCATATGTGTTGAAGATTGGTTATGTATGTAAGGATAGTATGATTCTGGTTGTTCATGAGTAAATGTTATTCAATTTTCTTTGATGTTTTATTTTTATTATATTTTTCTTTTAAATTCCCTTTTTTAGTTGAAAGTTTTGCATCGCGTTGCATTGTTAAAAAGCAATCTTTTCCAACTAACTAACCCATGTAGTTGAACACTACATTGACTTCAACCAGGTTCTTCTTTCAATCTTCTAGCCACTCCTTGCTCTCAAAACTTATTATTGCAAACAATCAATCATATGGGTTGAGTATCAATGAATATGGTTTAGAAGGTGGAATTATTGCTTTTAAGGAAACAACTCTTCATTCCTTCCACTTTTAGCAGTACTAGTTTGGCTTGAAATATCACACCCGTGACCCGGTATGACATGCCTCTCGTTGTGTAACTATCAATCTCCTCTAAAAGAAAATTGATAATTACGCTACAAGGGATGCTTATCATTAATTCATTAACCAAATCATATGAAACCATATCATGCATGCATAACATATGCAGCAAAATGATTTCACCTTATCATCATAAAAATTTACTCAAGCATGCATAACTCAATTCCATAGTTCTGATACCAACCAAAAGATTATAAATTCTGATACCACTTAAAAACATGTCATAAATGTATGCATAGTGAAAACATGCAATGTCACTAGTATCTTTATTTCCATAGAACAAATACATAGTGGTAAGTTGCACGAGCCATGGAATAAGAGCCTGTCTAGTAATCCAAGACCTCTACTGATGAACTGACTTAGGTCGCCTGCTACCGCCCTAAAGTCCCATGATCTCTAGTGCTGCTAGTTCCTACATTCATCAATTGACAACCACTGAACATAAACCTCAGTGGTGCTAGTAAAACAATTAGTATGAAATATTCATATCAGACCATAGCGCATATCATTCCATATAATTTTTCATATAACATCTTATCTGCAAGCAAAACTCATTCAAATATCACTATAAATATAAATCAATCACAATATCTTATGCAAGGTAATTCATATAATATCCATATCATTTTCATCGATCACACAACACCTTTTAGGATTCAGTTGTTGATTCTTGCATAATCATTCCATCAATGTCTACATACATGAATGTGATGGAATATGCCTTTTTCTTTTTGAAATGCATTATGATATGCATTTCCCTATGTTTCTCCTGTATCATAATCATAATCATGAATGCCCAACATTCTCATATATAAATGTGCACATAGTCTCATATACTATACAACCCCATCCTTGCATAGTCTCAGGATCCCTCTTTTTTGAATGTGGGATTAATTCATTCATGTGCCCCTCCACCTAGAAGCCTGCCAAGAGCTGTTCCTTATCTATGCTCTTTCTAGCACCGGCGATCACTCCCTGCCCTCGTCAACCCCGAGTGTTACATGCCCACCAACTTCCGCTTGGTTCATCCTCAAACCACATCGTACTAGAAGAGGTCCCAGGTCCTTTTCCTTTTCCCTTATTGCTCTAACCAATGCATGCCATGTTAAATGCAATAGTGAATATGACATGCCACATGAATGATTATTTATGCAATCATATATTATAATTAAATATTCTGTTATTGCACATAATCTCATAATGATCGTCCTTTCCTATTAAAGGACATAAATCAAAACATAATCGCATATTAATATTAAGGTAAACATTTTAGCTTACCTATCAATTCATTTTAAATGAATCAACCTATTAATAGCATAAACCAACACAATAACATAAACCGTCATAACTAGCACAAACCTGCCACCGCTTTTCCTTTATCTATGTTGATTAGAGGAATAAGTTCACTATTTGTATTTTTACCTAATCATAATACAAACACGTTTTCAATATTCTAATCAAACATAACTATAGATTACACATAACCTATTTCATTTTTCATATCATAGGCATTCACATAATCATATCATAAGGATAAATTATCCAATCATAAAATCATGTTACTTAGCCATAAAACAGTCTATCTTTCTTACAATTTTTCAATAAGTAAATGAATTCTAAAAATTTGGATCTTTATACCAATAAAAATTAGACTCAAAGATCTTTAAATCCATATATTATAAGCCTAAAAATTTATTCTAAAAGGCATGCAAATAAATCATGCAAACCAACTATTTTAATTCACAACTATAAATTTACCATGTGAACAGTTTATCTTTCAAACCTAATTTCACTAATTAAGTGAATTTCAATTAATACAAAACTAATTTGATAGAAAAGTAGACTTCAAAAGCTTTGAAAAAATATATTATACACCTCATAATTCAATTGTTAAGGTCTTCAAAGTCAAGTTTACCATAAGCCTTAAAAAAATTGTCCCAAAAATAGCTTAGGCATGAATCTTAAATTTTTATCTTACTAATTTAATTTCCACCAATTATGTCTTTGTTGTTTTAAATTATCACTTTTATATTATAATCATCATTTTAACAGTAGTTTTAAGCCATTAAACTCATCCATAATAACCATAACAAGAGATTTAATTAATTTCATTTATATAGCTTGAAACATGCATGCAATCACTTCATGAAACTACATTACCCTTAAGTATCTTACCTAAAACCATAACTACCCTTCTACCTTCACTAAACACCCATGAATGCATGACAAAACAAGATATACATGTGAGGTTTAGTCCCTTACAACATACATATCCACATCACTCACCATACATAAACTACACATGCATATTACAATGGATACAACATTGGATTTATCAAACACATTTTGTACAAACCACACAATACAAAAAGCTTCATACATTACATATACATGAATCATAACTAACAGCATCTTTACCCACCTTTAACAAACTCTAAATAATACAAACTGTAAGCTCTTTTCCTAGGCAGCAACTATATTCACCCAAAACTCCAAACACAACCACACAATGCATGATCCAAAATAAAACTCACATGCTAAACACCCTTCCACATGCTAAAGTAGCTTCTAAGAGGACATGCAACAAGGAACTAAGAATTCTAGAAGTGTTTAGCATGATTTGGTGAAGAGTGACGAGAAAGAGTGAAGAGGAAAGGAAATTGCCCAAGTGAAGAATTGAAGAAATGAGGTGATTCTTAAGTTTCAAGCTTATATATGACTAAGCCTTAATTCCATGTGGTAAACCTTACTTAGACATGCAATGCACCCTTCCTTCTATCCTTCCTAAGTTGACACCTCGCTTCCCAAAATTTACAACTCAATTATGGTAATCATTATACTTAATCATGAGGATGACTAATCATCTATACCATGCATACACCCACACTAAATCCTTCCTCTTAAGCTTAAAATGCAAGGAACAGTCTAGAATCATATATTTATTCGTATATACTACGTATTAATTAATATACTTTAATTTATTTATTTATTAAAGCATGTATATTATTCAATAAAAATTCATAATAACATAATTTATAAATATTCACATATTTACATGCCAATTTAAATTACATTAACTATACGTATCATTTAATTAAATTAATACTCATCTAATTAATTGTATAACATGTACTTAAATTTAACATATATATCATGCATAAATTCCTATTTAATTATTTAGCATCTTCAATAATTAACACATCACACATTCAACTAATCATGCACAATAATCAACGTATAATTCTTAGTGTGTGTCGTGAGGATGTGACATGAAATATATGTATATTTGGTTGAATCATGTCTTAATAATGTATACTTGAAATATAGGTTGAGGATTCATTTGCTTGATTGTTTAACCTAACCAAGCAGCTAGACTAGCTAAATATGTTTAATCAAGCTTATTGAAATCATATATTATGTGACTTTTCTCATTATCATTAGCTAGTTTCCGGCAGAGAGAAGGCATTTTAGAAATATGTGGAAACAACCTTGTTAGACTATATAAATTAAATTGTAAAAAAATAAGAATTCATAGCTATACCAATCTAGTACAGGGACAATTGAATTACCTTCTAACTTAACCTACTCATGAAGAACTGGAGCAGCAACGAAGTCTAGTTGTAGCATAAAAGCAACACTTAAGTTGTAGCTTGTTAAGATCGATGGATATTTATAAATCAGTGGCTCTAGCTTAATATTAATAGTTCTTTATCTTAGCAAGAGCTATTTACAAACATTAGAGCTATCACTCTTTGTTTATCAAGGGAAGGGATAATTTATGGTTTGTCAATTCACATCATTTACTAATTAAAATGATAAAGAAAATAAATTTATTATTGTGAGCGTCGGTTTCTGCCGGGCCCAGAGCGAGGCTTGCGAAAGTCACGGATCGGGGACCGCACTTGGAGCGAAAGTGCAATCTTCCTAAGGGGTTCCCATAGGGAATGATACAGACTCGAAAGAGTCACAAGGGAGTCACCACCGGATGGTTACGGATTGGTCCAACCAACCCATAGCATGAGTGCTAGTTAAACCCTTCAGAGATTGGGTTCGGGTGGTGGAGATCTATTCTATGAGTTCCCAAAATCGATTTTACCATTTTAGTTGGAATTAATTATCCTAAGCAGGCAAACATACGAGCGTAATTGTAAGCACACAATGCATCATGTGAATAGGCATTGCAAGGTTGCATGTAAATGACATATAAAGCTATATGGCATTTAGATGGCGTGGCATATGTATGTCATGTGATATAACGATAAAAGTAACATGGCATATGCATGTCATGTGAGTATGAATGACATATCATATGCACGATATGGCCACCTAATATGTAAGCACATATTATAGCAAATAGCGTATTACGTTATGCATTAACGTTCTTGATTCATTTTAGCGTTAGGCGTATAGTGTATGCGATGCGTATATATGCATGATATGTAGTGATGGATGTCATGGCATAATGAGTAGCATACCGCATGCATGGTGTATGTGTGGCATATCATATGCATGATATATATGATGGTATAATACATGGCATATGTATGACATGTTAGGCGTATGATATACCAAATGCATGGTATGTGAAATGATGTGTGACATGGCATATGCATGACATGTATAGTAGAATGTGCTTCTGTATTGTGACATGACATGTAAAATGTTAAATTATAACATGGCATTGTATGACATACCATATGCATGGCATGTGAAATGGATGACATACCGTATGCATGGCATATGAGGTGAATGACATACCGTATGCATGGCATATGAAGTGAATGACATACCGTATGCATGGCATGTGAAGTGAATGACATACCATATGCGTGGCATGTGAAGTGAATGACATACCATATGCGTGGCATGTGAGATGATGAATGTCATGGCATAGGTATGGCATGGTATAGTGGTGCATATGTGAACATAGTATATGCATGATATACAGTATGTTATGTGTAATGGCATATGACGTGACATGGCATTATGGCATAATGACATATACATATATGGATAGCATGGCATATATGTATGAATGATGAAGCGTATTGGTTGATTGAGCATATTGGATTGCGTATTGGCGTATTTGCGTATTTATACATATATGCATATGAAAATACAGAATGGTATGGCATACAGTATATGCATGGCATGCATAGTAGTGTGTGCATGTGGCATGTGACATGGCATGTGACATGATGACATAATATATTTAGGCAAATACAAATCATGCACGAATAAAAATAAAGGCCGGGAAAGGGATCAAGGAAATAGGGGATACTGATGAGATAGGGGGAATTAATTACAGACCGAATAAAATAATTTTACCCTATTACAAATATTCCTCGCATAAAAAAAATTCTCGGGTATTAAGTAATACCCCTTCCTCCACTCGATTTTGCACGATCCAAAATGCGCGATGGATTAATATGCAAAATAAACAAATAAATTCATTAGTAGCAAATGAATTTAGGATTTAATTGACTAGTCCAATACCAATTAAAAGTATGAACCAAGAGTCAAAATCCATTAATTATTAAGCAATAATTATA
>CANYBF010109549.1:0-14708 GCA_948192965.1 Dalechampia spathulata
TTCTATAATATGTAATTTACATCTTACTTACTTAAAATTTAGTTAATAATTTAATTTTCACATCACCCCTTTTATTTCTTAATTTAAATTAAACCATATCCATCACATGCCTAATTAATATCGTAATAATTCTTTTATCTCAATTTCATACTCACCTATTCACTCATCTATTCAACCATCCCAATTTATGACTTCATCATTATCTAATAAAAATATCATTTCATGTATTATTAACTCAAAATGATCCATTCTTAATATAATTAAAAATAGAATTAGCCTTATCTGACCTCATAATTGAATTCTAAGGTCCTTTATATTTTCTTTTCTCCTTTATAAATCCTATAATACATAAACTCTCTTAGACCTGCATATTTAAACTATTTAATATTTTTAATATCGAAATCATCAATACATCTCCATACGTACTTATATCAATTTCATACGTATAATCTATTGATACGATCTCTAATCATACACAATCATTAAATTCTACATGCTCTAAATACAATCATAATTTATCTTAATTCCCTTTTTATTTTAATCATTCAACCTCATTTATTCAATCAAACTTATTTCTTACATACAACTTAATCTACGATCATCGTATCATCTTACCTTAAACTTAATAAATATATTTTTTTTACTCCTTATCATATATTTATAAATTATCACCTTAAAAAGGCACATTTTCTCGTATTTCACTAATCATCTATTTTTCATCCTTAAAGGAATAATTTTCTCCACTAAAGTCATTAGTACTATATGCTGTCAAAATTGATCGCATTTAATATATATTGAAGAAATTAAATTATGGAATGTCAAAATTAATAATATGATATGAATGATTGGTTTGGATAATAGTTATGAACGAGATTTCATCGGAATAAAAAAATGGATAAAGGTGACAATTTTATAGAATAACGGTTTATAGCATTATTATTTGGTATGAATACTAAAATATTAAGGTTATATATAATTGATTTTTTTTAGTGTTATAATTTTTATAATTATTACTTAACTAGCACCATTGAGTTTTATACTTAGCATTTATCAATTGATGAACGTTGACACCAGTAACACAAGAGAGCATAGGATTTAGCGGTGTCAACAGCAGGTCTAGTAATCAATTAGCGGACTCGAATTTTGGAAGCAGACTGCTATTCCTTAAATATCGTGCAAACTTATTCTTTGGGTATAATAGCAGTAAATTAAATAATACATATAAATTATTATGTTTAGAATTTTTTATAAGATTAACATTACGATGATACGAGGGATATTATACATAAATGAAATAATGTGTGTATGTTATAATATTTAAGTGTGTGGTTTTTAATAAATGTTTAATTATCTTTTAAAATAAATTGATGGATTATTTTTATTTGGTAGTTCGTTATGTTCGAAAAAAAAATTTTCATTTTTGTCAAATTAAGATTTTAATCCTTTGTAGGATGATTATTAATTTTCTAAAGTAGAGAATTGATAATTATGCTACGAGAGCATGTTATGCAGTCGAAAGACATGACTGGTCTTGTGTATGATTGGCTTTCAATGCTTTAAGTTGTCATAGGATCTTTTACTTTAGAATTTCACTTCTAATGACAAATGAGCACCAATGCTCTGATACCAAATAAAATCCCTGCGAAAGTATGGCAACACGTGTGCAATTCATAGTGGTTCGGCACTAACTCTTGCCTACGTCCACTTCTCCTAAGTTCTCAACTTAGGGTTCCACTAATCATTGTCAATTAATACAATAAAGGATTCCTCAATTGAATCCTAACCCTAGTGTTTTCAGGCCCACACTCAAACCTTTACAACAATTGCAATCTCACAGTAATTAAACTCTCAAATACAAGTTAATGCCTCAAGCATTAATCTCACACCAACCCATAATTACAAAACCTAACACTTAGGTTGTGAGAATACAATACAAAGAGAGTTTTTAATACTTGAATCATAATACAACAAGTAAGCTTACTTGTAATTGAAGCTCAATGAATGCTTTGCTCTACAAAACTAGCTGTTGGAAAATGAATAGACAATGTATCTTATAAAAATAAATCTGTTAGGGAGGGTTTAAAGTCTTTCTGGGAAGTCATGTACGGTCGTACAATATCTGTACGCCTGTACCAATTCAAAAACATAAATTAAAACAACATGCGGTAAGTTAGATATGCCCGTACCAAATATTGGTACACCCATACTGAACTAACATCACTAACAAATAAAATTCATGCGACCAACTATATGGCCGTACCACACATTGGTACGTCGTACCAAAATGAGGTTATTGACAAGCAAAATTCCTGAGAGCAATGGTACGCCCATACCAAGCCTTAGTAAAAGATAAAATCAATTTAGTACACGACAAATACAAATGGTACACCCATACCAAACCAAGAAAAGTCATTTTAAATTACAAATAACTTAAATTGAGTAAATCAAATCACACATATCAAAATCATAGGTCTAACAGATATGTATAATAATAAAATTTTCAAGAGATAAAAGTTCTATTATAAAAGTGATGTGTATAATAATATAATTTTATGATAGCTAAAATTATATCTTATAATATAATTTTAAATAATATGTCAAATAATAGAAATAGAATTACGTATTATAATAAAATTTTATCAAGATTAAAATGATGTATTGCAATAGAATTTTAAATAACGTATATAATAATAATATTTTATTAGAATTAAGAATAATAAAAATGGTTATAGAAAATGACATAAATGATAAATCAAGTAACAATACTAATGTGCAATGCATATAACATAACTCTGGTATTCTTTAATTATCTCTTTAATTATCTCTAAATTAAAATATGATATCTACATTATATATATATACTTAAGATGAATGCAAATATTTATCTAATTATTTTTTAATTTCTATGTTAAAATATAATTTATTAATTAATCAATAATAGTGTAAATATAAACTATCTAAAATAAAATATAATTAAAATGATCTTAATTAAAATAAAATATAAAAAAATTAAAATAAAGAATTAATAGCAGACCCTACTAACATTCAACCGACGACCGGCGGATACTCTCCCGCAGTAGGAGCGGGCTGAGTTGATATTCGTCTACACTCTAACGCCCACACCGGATGTGGACCGAAATGTCTCCCAGCTTGCCTCGTTTTTAGGTTGGCAGCCTTTTCTCAACCTCTGAAAGAGGATACAGCTTTCCCGAAAATAGCCCAGAATCTCAGTGTTAGTGGTATGACCTCACCTGACACATTAGCAGATTCACCTCCAGCATCAGTTCCAAGTGTGCCTTCTGCCATTTTGATGTCTCGTAGGAAGGGAAATGGGCTCATACTTCGTTTCAAAAGGTGATGCCCTCACCCCAAGGGCTCCCACACCCCGACCCGACAGTTTATGAAGGAGGTTAATCACAGTACCCAACGGCCTCCTAGATGGGGATCCGGGGTCTTGGTGCCCACAAGGAGCCCACCCAGAGGGTGTAACTCCCACACTGTGGCTGCCAAGACTCGAACCGTGGATTCTTGGTTTCCAACACCCACCCGAGTACCAACTGGGCTACACCCGTGCGGGTGGGAAATGGGCTCATACTACCGCGGCGGGAGGTTGTCTTCCAACAAAGTTTTATTTATATTAAAATTAAGTGTTATAATAGAATTTTAAATAATGTGTATAATAATAAAATTCTAAGATAATGAAAATTATATTATAAAAATGTATGAATAATAATAAAATTTATTAGGATTAAAATTATGCATGATAATAAAAATTTAAATGATACATAATATTTTATTAGAATTAAGAAAATATTAAAAAGGTTCTAGAAAATGATATAAATATAATGTTAAATAATTAATACTAACATATAACGATGTGATAAAACTCTAGTTAATTTAAATGAATCAAATCTGTGAGCGATGTATTAATTCACCTAGAATGATTTGCAACCATGATACTATGAGTTAGCTTTGAAGAGAAGAGTGAACCTTCTTAGAAGCCCCTCGAGGAATGCATAAATCTATGATTAGGTCTTTAATGGGGTCACCATTTAATAAAACTAGAAAAATTGACCAAACTGATCTTAAACAAAGTGTTCAACCTAATTATTTAGAGTTGAGTTCAAGTAGTTGAATCTACTGTATCTAAGTCATATAATTATTTTTTCTCATTTAATTATTTATCATGTATAAGGATTATAATACATTTATGAATAGCAAATTGCAAATATAAGAAAATAATTGAAAGAAGATAAGGGATATAAAATAGAAGTACAACAAAATTATAATACATTTATGAATATGGGAAACAAATAATCATCATACATCCATAATAATAAATTATTCATAATCAAGGAGAAAAAGATCAAAATTCTTGCAAAACAAATGTTAGTTCACATAATAAACATAAATAAAAAGATAATATCAATAAAACATCAAAATGATCATTAAATATTAAACACCACACATATTATGAACATTCATTCATAAAACCAAACAAACAAGTTTTAAAGTTGCAATTTTGCTTCTCACAAAAGAGTTACACCAAAAACTGTTCCATAATAAAAGAGTTGCTAGCACAATTATTTTAATAAAGAACTAATGCTAGAATAACTAAATATAATTTTATCATAAAAGAGTTGCATTAACAAGTATTCCTTAATAAAGAGTTATATTAACAACTCTTTCATGATAAAAGAGTTGCTAACATAACTACTCTAATAAGAAATATTTGCTAGCACAACTTTTCACAAAGACAAATAAAATTTAACATAAGATGTTCACAGATGTAAAATCAATCAACATACCATCAATTATGCATGAAAACAATGAAAAGAAAAGGAAGAAAGAGGAAGAAGAGCATCTTTTCTTAATTAAATAATACAAATCAAATAGATCTTATGATTAATTTATGATTTTAACCTCTTTATGTTAGATTTAATGAGCATAATTATCATATTTGCAAATCATTTCATCAAATCAAATCATAAACGCATTAAAAAGGAAAGTGAAGTCTCATTATATACACATTATAACCAAATCAACATATATATCACATATTATGATATATCAAAATAGTGGAAAACTTAAATGAATGAATAAAGTTTCTAAAACTTAAAAGAGTTGTTTTTAGCAAAAGAGTTGTGTTTGCAACTTGCCTTCATTTTCACTTGAGTTCTTAGACTCATAATTAATCTTGCGTTTTTTGCATAAATTTTCTACAAAATAAATGAAATTTTAAGAAAGATGCTCTCAAAATTATCTTACTAAGCTTTTTAAGTTTTGATGATTTTTTCAAATTCTTCAAAAATGAAAATATTTTTATATTGTTGAAATGATTTTTAGAAATTAGTTTTTAAAGAGTTTTGATTATTTTTAGAAAATATTACTAATTAAAAAGATTTTTAAAACAATTAAAACTTGAACAAACTTTAAATCTCAAATTGTTTAATAAAATAATTTTAGATTTTTAATTTAAAAATAGCCAAGTAAATACTAAAATAATATTGTTAACTATTTTTTATTAAAACAAAAAATATTTTATTTATAGGAAAGTTTAAGGGATTAACAACCCTTAGATTTTCCAAGGTGGAAAAATGAAGTTTTTGCCCTCCAATAAAAATCTGTATTAGCAACTCTTTAAAGAATTATTAACGTATATTTTTACCAAAATTTAAAAAATTGGTAGAAATTAGAAGAATTTAATTTCTACAAAATATCCATCATACATTCATTATTGGACAAAAAAATTAAATAAAAATCAAATATTAATGTAAATTAGTAAAATTATTTTTAAAACTTTAAACATATTATATTACCAAATTTTTTTAATATTTTATGATTTTAAATTGAAATTACATATGTTTATTGATTTAGCATAATAGATTTGATCACTTAAAAATATTAAAGTGTATCATGTTCGTATATCATTGTATCACAATTAATTGGAAAATTTTCTTTGCATTTTATGAACCAATTTAATTTTTATATCTACAATCAAATAAACTCAGTACAAGTAAGAAAATTTATTCAAAGTATTAAGAATATTTAATGGATGTTTAATGAAAATTTATTAAAATTAGACTTCATTTTTACTCATACGAGATAACAGAACTTTATAGAATTGTTTTGAATATTTTTTAATTTAATAAATTATATCAAAATATTATTTTAAATAATATTTATAAATATTCTGAAAATTACATATATGTTGAAATAACTGATGTTTATATTTTTGATTATAAACACAGATTATAATGCATATTTATACATAATTAATAAATACATATTTTATTAAATATGGATTGAATCTTAGGAAAGATGAGAATTCTCCAGGAAATTACAAAAAGTGACCGAAAATCTGATGAATAAAAAAGTATTACTCTTTCAGCCTTGAAGTGTATGAATGAAGGGCATATCTTAATCGCCATCCGTTTATCCCCCCCGCAAGCGACGGTATTGCTCAAACGGAATCAACGTGATGAGTCATTGCAATTCCCACCTCAATTTTGGTTATTAAAAGAATTTTTTCATAGTTAGATTTTAAATTTATTTTCTTTAAGAATAATTCATTTGCAGGTCCCTGAATTTTATCTGATTTTATCCTCAAACCCTTAAACTTTATTTTGTTATTTTTAGAACCACAAAACTTTAATAATTGTCGTTTTATAACTATTTGATAATTAGCTTTAATCTTAGATTGATAACACACTATATTACGTTAATTCAACTATAAAATTCAAGTGCAAATTGAGATAAAGCTATATTATATTATATGCTTAAATTCTTACGTATAATATCAATTTTATGTTATTCATTTATCATATCTTATCATATTATATTATTTATATTATTAAATTATTGAATTTTATTACTTTAAATGATATGGGAATTTAAATTTCATACAATGATTTTTAAAATGAAAAACTCTATACTTCAAATGAATAAAAATGAATGATTTCTGAAACCAAAATTCTAGATGAGAATGTAAATTTAATTAAAATAAGAGAATTTAACATGCCATAAATTATTTTAATTTTTTTACTATACGATTAACTTTTATAAATTCAATTATGATGCCTTATTTTTTGTTAAAAAAGTGATATTATAATATCAATTAATTTTGTTAACATAATAATTAAAATAATATATTTTTCGTAGAAAATCATTTAGGAAAAAAGATTGGATATGAACATTAATTTCCTTTATTTTATTAGCATGTAAACATAATAGAAGAGTCGGGATGGACAAGTTGAGAAATAAAGAAAACAAAAAGGAAAGAAAATTCCTTACAGAAAAAAGGAGACAAATTCATAATTGAACCCATTTGACAGATGGGTTTCAATTGGATCCTACTTCAAATAATTTCATTAGGCAATTATAAATAGGTGATTGAAAAGATAGGTGGGGAATTGGTGGAAGTTTCCTTGTTAGTTATCCATAGACTTCCCCTCTAATTGGATATTGAAATCCACCCCATTTCTCACTTCCAATGCCCTATCGTATCAATTCACCTACCAAAATTTTAGCTTAGGAATAGGACCAATCCATAAATAAAATTTAAATGAATGTATATAATTAAATAAATTTTAATTTGAGAAAAATACTACTATCTTATTATTATTATTATGATCATCATCATCATTATAATAATAATAAGGATGATGACCATCTCTAAGTGATGTATTACATTAATTGGTTGAATGATATGTTATGTGAAGTACAAACATAATAAGATTGTTAGGTGCCACAGACAGTGTTTCACACGGCTTTAATTTCCTTTTTATTATCATGATTCATTTTTTTCATCATTTCTTAAATAATTATTTAAATTTAATATCCTCTATTACATTTTAAAATAAACTCATATCAACTTAATACCCGTTTTAATTAATTTTTTCATTTAGTAGCTTGGTATTAAGAAGAGATATCAATTTGTGTTTGGTAGGAATGAATTAAACAGAATTTATATAGTATAATATACATGGAAAATCATTTATACTTTGTAAATTGAATTAATTCTTAATCCAACCAAACAAATTTCTATTGGATTATAAATTTCGAACTAAAATTTATTTATTTACTTTATATTTAAAAAATCAATCAAAATCTTGCATTTGGACATAAAGCGAAGGGAAAATCTTTAAACCATTAATAATTACATTAATTAATGATTAAATTAAATTAATTTATGATATGAATGTACATGAATTAATAATCATAAATTAGTTTGAATAAATAAGAAATTTTTTTATCTATATATCATACGAGAATGAATCGGAAAAAGAATTCTATATTATTCAAGTCAGTTGTTCAATATTTATGTTGTCACACCCGGCCCATACCCAGGAGGACATGCTCCCGTGACACAGACAGCGACCCCCAGAAGAAGACCAGTGTCTGCACCACCAGGGATGCATCATACAGATGTCGTATGGGGACACAATGCTAAGCGTAATTGTGGTCGTGCGACGAAACAACGTGATGCGCAAACATCTTCCCAGGATAAACTCATCATACACACAAGTAATATACAATATTTCATAAATATAAAACCATTGATACAAGATGTGAGTGCGTACAAATACCACCAAAAGCTATACAATGAATACAAGACTACTACCACCCTAGCTACACAATCCAAAGGAGCCGGAGTATGCCTCAGAAGTCCCGTACCAAGTTGAGATCAGTCTGTCTCTGCTGACGACCTCTAATCCTTCTCTGATCGCTCTCCCGTGGGCTCGGAACCTACGTTCATCAAATGAAAAACGCTGAGATAAATTCAGTGGTGCTAGAAACACATATAAACAGTGATACAATATATAGCAATTCATCGTATCAAGGCATTTCAATCCTAGCATCTGATGTAATGCAAATGCCAATGCTCCTAACATTCACCCTCATCCTTCTTTCTCCCATTCACTCTTGTTTTCCTGTATTCGTGCACATTCCTTTCGCACACACTGGATCCCGATAGGTACCGGTACTCATCTCTCGTAGGAGGCCATTTAACTGTTGAGTGCTCTACACTCGATATTCATCTCCCATCTCAGGAGGTTATATATATAATGATTCCCGAAGGAATCCCATTCATTATTGATCCAGTGTGCCCAGAACTGAGCTCTGCCCTCATTTCTCATTTTCTTTACTCTCTTTCTTTCCTCATCAATCATCTCCATGCATGTTAGCATATCATTAATCTTAATTCATCACAATCATGAAAGCTAGGGCAATTCATCACATAAACAAGCAAGGAAAACATCCATCCGAGCATGACAATCATAACCATGCATATAGCTCACCTCAGAGAAGAAAATATAAGATAGAAAGATAAGCCGGGACTTAGTTTAAGTCCCTCGGCAATCGAAACAAGCCAAAAGTGGCTTAAAACATAAACTAGCACTAACAACAATCATCTAGCACAAACCTGAAATTCAAGCTACTTCTAGCGTAAGCCGGAGATCTTGTCTCTAATCGAGTTTAGCTTCTAATTCACGTTCTCGGACGTTAGGGATGCGTAGAATCTTTAAGTAGGAGTTTTGGTAGGGTTTAGGGGTATTTAGCTTAAAACATAAGGAAGGAATTAAGGAAAAACCGTAGGTTTCTAACCCTTAAAAAGTCAATATAACGTCGCGTACGGTCGTACGGATATTGGTACGCCCGTACCGACCTAAAACTTCTGACAAACCCAATTTCCTGCGAGCAACGGTACGCCCGTACCCCATTTGGTACGCCCGTACGTACTCAAGGTTACTGACAAACTAAAATTCATGCGAGCTCGCGTCCGGCCGTACCACCCTTTGGTATGCCCGTACGCCCTCCAGAACCTAAAATCCCTGTACTTCCCCTGTCTCGTACGACCATACAGCCAAGCCGTATGCCCGTACCACTCCCTAAACTCCCATAACATGCCTCTAGGCACTCCCATTTCCCTTGTACCTGTCTCAATTATCCATACTAGACCTATAACACACTTCCAATGCATACCAAATCACATAAACACGCCGTCCCTCATCCAACCGAGAAGACATGCTCCTCAATAAGGCGACGACACACAAGTCAAGCACATAACAATTCATAGCAACACATATACGCACAAGTACAATACCATCATTACACGTTCATACACATCACATAAATGCGTAACTCCTAGGGTCTCTAATGTGGGTGTAACATATGTCCTTACTAAAACACTCGAATCATAAAATATAAATAAGAATACAACCACTAAACAAACTCAAGTAACATCCTTTGCTATATTATCTAAACACTATTTTCCATTCAATCCTTGATACTCCCCTACAAGTTAAGAATAGATGTTAAGAATGTTCAACTTGTTTTGCAAATAATAAAATTAAGTCGGATGAAGACGCTTGGTGAAGAGATCAACAACTTGATTAGAAGTAGCTTGAAGGTGGATAGCAGCAGGTTTAACCATAAAACTGAGACAACACATGAACTTCATATGCTAGATCAGGCTAAGTAAGAGTTATATATAAAAGTTTGCCAACCAATTGCTAAAAATAACATCAAGTAAATCATTAAAAGTAGGAGAAAATTTCAAATGAACTTCAACAAAAATAATATGAGGTTTGACATTCAAAACACCATTTTTTTCAACATTTCTAAGATAATTGCATTGCGAAGTAACAAGACCTTTAATAGATTGAGCAATCTCAAGCCTGAGAAAATAGGAACACTTCCAAGGTCTTTGAGCTTGAAATAAGAAGTGAGAGCACATTCAAATCAACCATAAGAGAATGATTAGAACTCGCAATCAAAATGTCATTGATATAGCCAAAAGAGCAATAAAATTTGAACCAGAATTCTTAATGAAGAGTGAATAATTTGATTTAGAATGTTGAAAACCCTCCTTGATCAAAAAGTAATAAACTCTAAGTTCCACTATCGAAAGGCTTGTTTAAGTCCATAAATGGACTTATAGAGCTTGCAAACCAATCAAGAAGAACTAGAAGAAAGTTCCCCAAGACATCATAACCTTATAGCAACTCCATGTACACATCCTCATAGAAGTCACCATTAAGGAAGTTATTATTAATATCTAGTTGAGAAATATGCCAACCACATATAATAGTAAGAGCAAAAAGAATATGAATAGTAATGGTTTTGGCAATATGATTAAAGGTCTCATTACAATCAAAACTAGCTCATTGAGTATACCCTTTAGTAACAAGTCATGCATTATAATGGTCAATGGTACCATCAACATGATTTTTAATACGAAATAACCATTTACAAATAACTGGAGTGACATTAAGGGGGAAAAGGAATAACACTCCAAGTGGAATTGGAGTCCATATCATGTAATTCATTATGCATAGCATCACACCAATGATTAATTTCAATGGCTTGATGGAAGTATTTAAGCTCAAAAGAAGAAGAAATATTGAGAATAAAAGAGTGAAAACTAAAGGATAAGCGATCATAAGAAATGTTAGTAGAACAAGGAAATAAAGAATAAATAAATTGAGCTAAAGAAGAAGGATGAGTGCAAAGTTAAACATGGAAATCTTGTAAATAGGTAGGCAAATGAGAAGCTCGGAGGCTATGATGATGGGGAGGAGACATAGAATATAAGGCATGAGATAGTGGAGATAAAAAAACAGAATCAAGGGAAAGAGAGCAAGAAGAAGACAAAGGAATATCAATAGGATAGAGAGGATCATTAAGAATAGTAGGAAGAATAAGGTTGGATGAAGGAGAGAATGTAGGTAATGAGGTGAAGACTTGAAAGGAAAACAAGACTCATGGAAAAAAACATCTCATGAGACGATAGAAACCTTGTTATCTAAATCATAAAGAAGGTAATCTTTAACATCAAAGGGGTAACCAATGAAAATACACCGATGATAATCAAACTTAGTGTGATATTGAATAAGGTTGGATGCAAAACATAAATAGTTAAAAGAAAACGTAAACGATTGTAGGATGGGGGTTATTAAAGAGAAGCTTATAGGGACTTTTATTATGTGAGTGAATTAGAGGAAGATGATTGATAGTAGAAATAACAGTTAATACAATAACACCTTAAAAATGAATTGGCAAAACCAAAGAGAAAAAGAAGAGCATGAGCTACATTAAGGATATGTTGATGCTTGCATTCAACAAAACCATTTTATTGAGGCATATAAGGGTAGGTTGATTGATTGATAATACCATAAGTAGTAAAAAAATATTTTAAGGAAAATTCAGTCCTATTATCTATATAAATGATTTGTATGGAAGTATTGATCGCTGGTTTGCGATAGTAGTCTTGATCCCTACTTAGCTGCAAGTATACAGGTTATCGTAGTATGATATCGATCCTATGAAGATTTATGGTTTATCCATCTCCACTCAGTTTTCTTGTTTGTTTAGGCAATCGACATGGTTTGATGTTTGAAGGTACTTAATAATAAAGGCAGATTAAAGAGGAGCAAACTCACAAGTGTAAGGTTTAAACAATAGTGTAAGGCATAAGATTTGAAATCATCTTCACTAAATAAGGCTAATAATCATGTGCTTATTACTACCCAAAATATCCAATGGCATTAATAACCCTCTCTCAAGGCAAAACTAACTAAATTCCACTCTAACCTTTAGAATTCCTTAGTCACAATTGGAGTCTTCCAATTAGGGAAACTATTAAGCTATCATATAGGAACTAGGAATATGTAGATCTCTCTCACATATTTACATAATCAGAGTGAGTAACAGTTCATAATTCAACTCTCGTTGCAATCACGAAGCATAAGTAATCAATTAGAAACTAACCTATAGATTTGCCATCTCTCAATGAACAAGCAGTTAACAATCCAACTCTCGTTGCAATCATTAAGCAGAGATCGTTTCCAAAATCAAACTTTAGAATTAAACACTCATAGTAATGTTCACAAGCACAATCAATCATCAACCTCACAAGGGATTCTGAATTCAAACCCTACAAAGAGTACTTAGCCACTCATGGCTGAGAAAGAAATACAATAAAAAAAAATGAAGAACAAAGAAGAGCACAGTACAAAATTTGCCAAAGAGATCAAGAGAACTGCTGGTGCAAATGGTGAATCCCCCTCAACCCTAGATGCCATCCTCTTTTTATGCTTTGAGTGGGGGTCCTCCAGCTTTAACTCCAATTTTTTTGTATTTTTGCCCATCTTGTTGATTGCTTTGCCCATGAGGTCTCCATTAAAGTTTTTTTATCTTTGTTCCCCCCATGGATCCTTTTTCCCCCTCAATCTTCTGCAGATTTTGTACTTTAAATGGCTCATAATTGAGAAGTCACGATCATGACTTGCTTGCTTGAACGTGCTTGGGCTTCAATCCTTCTGTCACGATCATGACTTTGAATATCACGATCGTGAATTGACTTGGTTGGCTCTCTTCCATTTAGCTTAGTTTCTGTCACGATCGTGACTTTGAATGTCACGATCGTGACTTGCTCCTTGAAGTCCCAAAATGCTTCATTTTTTCTCTGTTACTTCTCTATCACTACACACTTCACAAATACATCAAATTCTACTAAATCAAAGCATAAATGTAACAGAATGAACATTAAACATCAATTAAACATAACTAAATAAGCATGCAAATTGACATACATCAAGTATGAAATTATGTTTGAAAAAGTTTATGAAAATGAAGAACTAAGAATGAAACCTCATATTTAGATTTTATAATAAACGTCCACAAGCTTTTGATAAAGTAATCCATAATAGTTAGAAAATAGTAACCTTCATTAATATCAGGTTGGGAAAATGGGCCCCATACATCCATATGTATAATTTGGAAAGAAGAGGTTACACTGGGTGTATGTATGGGGAAGGGATGTCACACCCCGACCAAGTGTGCCATGCTCCCAAAGAATAGCTAATGACTCTCTAACAAGAAAATCATTAGCTGCCCCACAAAGGATGAACCTTCCTAGCAGTTATCATGCATGTGGCATTCATAATAAATAATCAACTTATGGAATAAATGAAAAACAAACATCTCAAGACACATATATTACATTACTACCTTAAGAAAATAGATACAACGTAAAACTAATCTAAGTCCCTGCCTCCTAAAGACTCTTTCTGAATGGCTGCCCTAGGATCTGTGTTCTTCACTCGGCTATGAACCTGCATCCATCAAATGACGAACGCTGAGTATATAACTCAGTGGTGCTATAACCATAACATATAATAATGACAATAAAGATAAATAAGTGATACAAGCCAAACCTTTAGCCCTCATACCACAGACAAGAGTTACCTGCAACACATATACATATAACTCTATGCAAGCTACCCATCAAACTATTCTTAAATCATAACCCAGTCTTCATGATCCTATATCCAGTCATATCATATATTGTCATATGGCAATCATTACACATATTCATCACACGTGCATGTCGTAATGCATTATGGTGTATCCCATGGATATTCATTCATTGTTTGTTCATCTTTCATCATTACATCTTTCATTTCCATCTTTGTTATGAGGACACAATCATCTTTAGCATTCCTCCTTTATATAGCATTCACTATAACCATCGTCATCTTTTCATAACACTTTACTATATGCACCCATGGTACTTCATTCATCATATTCTTTATTTGTTCATGACATATAATGATAATGACAATGCATGAGGATGCATTTATGCTATGTATCCACCCTCTTGTTTTCCTGTAACTTAACATATCTTTTCTTTCTTTTATGAT
>CANYBF010109620.1:0-12061 GCA_948192965.1 Dalechampia spathulata
ACGAATCGGCCTCTGGTTCATCAAACCAAACATTAATTAAGTAATTAATTGAAATAATTAATTTTAAGGCTAAAATCAAGTATATCTGGATGATTTTAGCCAGGTGGGCCCCATAGCGCAAAAGGGCCTAGAAAGTGGCAAATAGCATGCCAAGCGTTCCGCCTCGAGTGAGGCAGTAGATAGGGTGTGTTCTGTTTGTACAGAATGCATTGAAATGGACTATAATGGGAAGTGGGCCCCACTAGTGTTTAGCGGGGCCCATAGTGTGGTGAGCCTAGCAATATGGCATTTAGGATGCCTCGGGGTATGCCTTGTGTAAGGCAGCAGCAAAATGTATTCTATAAGTACAGAATACACTAAATAGGCTAATTGGGGAAAGCGGGGCCTGCCTGCATACTATTCTTAGTGAATAGTGACCTAGGTTCAAAATGCAATATTTTGCATTCTGCGTATCCTACCACGCGTAGGCAGGTGTGAAAATGTATTCTGTAAGTACATAATACACAGAATAGGCTAGTTAAGGGTTATGGGCCCCACCTACATACTATTCCTAGTGAATAGTGCCTAAGGCCAAAAATGCAATACTTTGCATTACAAATGTTTTGCCCTATGTAGGCATTAGTGAAGTGTGTCCTGTATGTACAGAACACTCAGAATAAGTGGCAGGTCCCACCAGGCGCCAAGGTGGGCCCCACCAGTTCTAATGCGTTCTGTGCATTAGAATATACAGAGGAAAACACAGAGGCCTATATGCATAATCGGGATTGATACCGGAGACTAAATCCTAGCCGAATCAATAAAAACCCGAAATTATACAATGGTGAAAAGTTAGGGTCAACACACAAAAGAATATAATTCTCCGTAAAACATGTTATTCATAGCTTTAATACTTTAGCCTTTTTATTTAATTCTATTAAAATAGCCTTGATTTAGTATCATTTACCATATACCACAACCCTATTATTTCATTACTTAGAAAAATGCACATAATTATTTAGATGTTATAATTTTCATCTCACTATATCAATAATTCAAGGGTTTGAAATATCATATCCTTGAGTCATTAACATTTCTAATGCTAAACATCATATGATTTCATTTCCCTATAATTTCATAGCAAACTACATCGCTTAGTGTATATCTAACCAATATCATCACTTCAATAAACATTTTAAACTATAATAAAATTTCTGTAAGTTTCCTAATTGCCACCTTTCAATTTATCATATATATCTCTTCCTACATTTAACATAAATAACATTAATGAAAATAGCATATTCCATCATATATTATCATAAATCATTATTCAATACAATACCTATATAACCACATTTATAATGCAATTCTCCATTTATTTCCATGTACATTCTTACAATAGAGTGTAAATGCTAAATATTGCATATAGATCATCATATAAAATTGAATTGTGTCATGAAATATATATATATCAATATGTCATGCACTTCCCTTTATTTTTCATATTATGCTTAATCATATCATCTATTAAACTTTCATAATGCATGAATGAGAAGTGATGTCTTGTGAGAATGCATTCGTGTTATGCATTATCCCTCTTATTTTCCTTTATCATTCATTTCATTTCATATGCTTGCTTGGTACTGTGTATTACATTTCATTTCATATCATTTCTATGGTTCAATGCACTGGAACCTATTTCACATTCATTTCATTGATTTCATATCACTTTCCTTACTATTCATTTACTGTAGGAATTCATTTCATAATACCCAAGTACTCTTTTCATTTATCATTTCCTTTGATTCATTCATTTTCCTCCTTCCTTATTTCTCCATATCATGTCATGTATGTGCATATGTCAATCAATGTTTCATGACGTAATATGGATTCTTTATGCTATGATGCCAAAATAACATATGCAAGCATCGTAAATTTTATATTATACATCATCTATTCCATATATCAACCGTCTCATCTAACATGAATTCATCTGTCAATCATTTCATAATACATCCATTTCATATGACATACTTTTCAAATAGCATTAAGATCATATAATATTCATTTCATACATACTTGATATTAGCATAATGAATATCATTTCATAAAGCAAGTGCTTTCTCTATGATCTATTCATTTTAATTAATAAGCCATGATAATAAAATTCATCAACCATCAATTATATTTAATTTATGTTATCCTCTACAATTCATCATAAAATTGGATTTGTAAAATTCCAAACCATAGGAATAGTAACTAGTAATTAACTACTTTATGGTTATAAACCAATCTTTAATGCATATCATCCTTTTTACATTAATTTATTCTTTACTTTTCTCATCTGGTAACATCATCACATTTATCAAGATATTATATCTCCTTACTTATACAATTCTTATAAACAATATGCATTAACATCATATTAAAAATAAATGCATCACATAATTTATCATGCATAAATTTCTCACATCTTAATTATCATCTTAAAATAAAAATGATTATTTCCTTTGTCAAGCTTCATCATTTTATCACAAATATCATATCATCATTAATAATAACATATATTCATTAATAATAAACTTTTATTATTATTAATGATTAATTAACTATTCATATATCATCAAAAGGTATTAAATGTAAAAGTCATTTTTTTAAAATTTATGATATATCATATAAACTTCATTTATCATATAATTTTAATCAATCAAAATTATATTATAAATAAAATATAAAATATAACATGTAACTACATGTTAAAATTTAAGGTAAGTTTATACTTACCTATCAAACCAATTAATTTGGAATCGACTAAAAAGCACAAACCTGAATTTCCGTCCCTTTTAAGATTCCAGTGGTTTGCATCAATTTCCCCTCTGAATCATATAGAATATAAATTAAACATCCATCTTTAATTAATTGTCTTAATTTCATTATTATACATTTATCATACATACTTGTAAATAAATAAAAAAAAAAAAATATATATATATATATATAGATATCAATTAATAATATTTTATCTTAATTCAATTCTTATTACTTAGCATAGAATATCTTTAAATAATAATATTTAACATTTATCATTATATTTCACTATTCATATCATTATTCATATATACTTCTCATATTACACTATTCATGTTATTGTTCATATATTACTATTCATCACATAAATATTTTATAAACTTTCCATTATTATTTGTCAATACCTTATTAAATATTATTTCTCAATCATCTAATATTTAGATATCCTCATATGGTTTTTAATTTCATGCTTAATTATCCTTCTATCACTTAAAATCTTCTTTAACAACATAAACATTTATTACCTTAATTCATTAATCTTTAAGTACTACTATTATGATTAACTATTATGAATTTATTATGATTAACTATTATGAATTTCTTTAATTGATTTATTTATTATTTTATATTATATTATAGTAAGATCATTGAAATTTATTCATAGCATTCCTATTATTAGACACCATTGAATTTTATACTCATCTTTTATCTATTGATGAATGCAAGTAAGGGTAATATAGAGGGAAGTCCGGATCAATGAGGAACCAGCATAGTTAGGATAATTCTGGGACTTGAATGACTCTCAGAACTATGTTTGGACCATGTAATATATTCTTAGTAGATATTTTGTTATGCAACTCTCATTGTACAATTTAAAGGTAGAAAAATATTTTGTGCTTGTGAATTAGCAGAGATATTAAATTATCTCATATATGGCTTATCTCAATCCCATAAATTATGTTTACATATAAAAAATAGTTGATGGCATGTCATAAGTATTATGTAAATGTTTTATACGATAGGTGATGCTGAAGCCACAGGTTATAAAATAAATAATTATAGAAATAGCTCGATTATATTTTGTTGATAAAAATATTTTTTTAGATCCTTTGTAGAGTGATTAATGAACTCCTAAATATATGAATTTTATTAATCATCATACAGGAGCATGTTTCACCAATTAAGTATGAAATAATGATTTATGATGCATGGATTTTTAGTGTGTATGCATTTATATAATGATGGCACAATTGTAAATCAATAATATTTCAAAATAAAATGTTATATCATATATCCAACATTAATAAGTAACAATCAAATATTCATAGCATTTTACCTTACAATGCTCAAATTGTCAAGCCTTTTCTTTTACTTGCAATTTCATTTGCAATATAATTATTATTGTGCAGAAAGCTATTTTTGCTTTGCTTTTATCTGAACGGGAAACAAGAGTTGTAATCCTTCTATCTTCCTCACTTAACATACATTAATAATAAAGAAGTTTATAATCATATGTATATCATGTATATACACCTTTTTAACAAAGATTCATATTCCATTTAGTACAAATGTTATTATTTTTATCTACATAAATACATAATTCATATATTAGCTCATATGTAAATAATTTAGTTCAGCTTGCTTTATTTAGTAAATGTTTGAATCATTAAGACTACTATATCTAATGTGCTTTACATTCACTTGGTAAATTGTGATGGCATTATGCTAATTGATTGATCATTTTAACTAAAGTTAATATCATTAACAATTCTATAATTCAATTGATATGTGTGTGTATATATATATATATATATATATATATATATATATATATTATGTTGGTGAAAAACATGATTAAAAGATAGAGGAAACATTTAAAATTTTTTTATATAACACATTTTTCATGGATCTATGCAATCATCACTTATCAAAACACAGTAAAGAGGATATGACATAAGATAACTTACATGAATATCGATCTCCTTCAATCTTGTTCACTATAAAAGTTATAGTAAACTTTTCTAATCCCTAATGTAGAGGATCTTCAAACTATCTACACAAGCAGAGAATCAGATCAGTAATTAAAACTATAAAATTCCTTTGAGAGACCAACAGAAACAAAAATAGAAAAGAAAAGAGATTCTTGAATCAAATCCAATAAGCTTGCTCTTAAAGGATTGAATTCTGTAGCTTGTGCTTGATTTAAACTTTCTTGTTCTTTTCTTTAAAAGAATGTAAGGAAGAAGGAGGAGGCAAAAAGATGTGTTTTTGTAAACCTAAAACACATTTTAATTAACCTAATGAGGCTTAAGCATTAGGGTTGACTGGACAGCTTATATTTCATGACACATACGTTTACTTAATCCAATCAACATATGATGTGTCTAACACATCTTAAAACCTTAATTAGGCATGTGACAATTACATGTCCATTCTTCGTCAGTTAAGTCACACATGTGCAAGTCATGTGATACATGCACATGCACATGCACAATCACATGCATGGCATATGTACTACATATGCAAACTTGTATCATGCATATTTGGAGTTCTACTGATTAGAATTGCATGATCCTGGTATCAAATCAAAGCTCTTTTTTTATTTTATCTAATAAACATGAAAAATTCAAGCCAACTCATAACCTTGAAATAATATCTCATATTGATTCAACATCCATTCTCTTTATTTTTTATTCCTTCCCTTTTATGTGTGACCTTTTAGGTTCTTGTCATGTTGGGAACATATTATAATATTATTAATCTCATTCAATAACATTATATGTAAGTTATGAGTGTTGTCTAGTCATACATCATAACTACCCAAATGTTAAGAGGTCATTAGTTTGATTACAATCCTTTCATATTAGATACTGCTATAATGAACTCCTTTCACTATCCATTATCTCACTTAGGTTTAATTATGGATTAATGTCAACTCCATACATGATAAAGCATGTTAGATCATGCCCTAAACTTGATATTTCATGTACATAATCTTTATTCCTAAAATGCCCCTGTAAACTTATTCACTTTTAGGGATTCCACTCTAGCCAAAGATTTTAAAATGAAAGATTACTACATGCATCATTAAGATAAAACCCCTACATTTAATTTGAGGTCATGAATCCTTGATTGATATACAAATATCTTAAACTACTTCATATTATACCCAACATCCCAACTAAGATAACCTTGATATCTCAAGTCTAAGGATACTTGCACTACTGACATAAGTGAGATATGCATTTCATACACATAGATTAATAATCCATATGAAATCTCAATGATAAGGCCTCCAATGAACTAGTACTATAGTATTCATTCAAATGTATACTTTAGACAACTTATGTCATAGTTAATGAGAATCACCCTTTAACAAAAGTATAATATGTATTGATCTATATGCATTAATAATATCCAATCTTATTAATACTATGATTCAGGCAATTTAGATATTAAACATTTACATACAACAAGAATCTCATATCATAAACTCTTTATGAATTTCTCTTATACTGTTATAATTCCTTGGACTTCATTATTTAGTTTAATACTGTAAGTAAAATAAGCATATAAAATATTGCACTTAAATAATGAATAATTCCTTTTATTGATTAAATATTCAATTACACATAAAACATGATGCTTAAGAGCATACACTAACATATTAACTATTTTAAGCCCCTACTTTAAATTCACGTATATCTCTAAATCATAGATATTAAAATTTTTGTTACTTACTTTTTCTCATAACTAAATTATAATAAGAAATATGCGATTCATTAATATCCTCTGTATTTTCTTATATGAGTACTTCTATCAATATCATATGGATTTAGTTTATTAAGATTAAATGATGGTGTCATCCTAAGAGGTTAGTTATAGGTGATAGATGATCATCCTCATATAAGGATTAACTAAATTATTGGTTGCACCTCATGTCTTTGGAGGGTATATATTTATATATATTGATTCTAATTATGTCACTTAGTTAGTCCACTCAACAAGTGAATGTATATCTTTTCTTAGGTATTTTAGGATAGTTTGTTAGGGAATTTACTATATAATTAATACCCCAAACATGTAATTGAGTGATTTAAATGCTACCTATACGTGACATGGCTAAGCTAGAAAAATCTTTTTGAAAGCTTCTGGTAATCATAACTCCATGCCCTCAATGGTTACTTATCATATTTTGCTTATACATTTACCAACATAACTCATACATTCAGTTTACTACCTATTCATATGCAAGAAGCAATGTATATATATTATACTTTATATCTAAGAAACAATGGGTACTTGATATAACATATTGCAATAGTCATTTAACACATGAGGTGGTTTAGTCTTGACCATATACTCATTTAAAAGCAGAAAATTTATATTTAATGTTTCTACATCAGATTCTTAGTATTTTTACTGATCAATTTACTGTTAAACCAATTTTCATTCAAACTAGATACTTCATAAATTAACACATCCATACATTTTAATGAGTAAATACCCATATCACATTGTAAATTCAATAATTAAAGAACTAATCATCTAAGTTAAATAAAATCATATCTTAACCAAGTTATATTTCAACATTTCCTTGATACTTTATTTCTCTCTTTAGTTTAATTTAGTCTTTTCAATATATTATTCAGCAAGATTGATGCATGAACATATTATACACACATAACCAGTCACATAATTCATTTTCCATAATAATATGATTCAACTAATAAATTTATATATATTAATACTTTCTTATTATTGATGTACATACGTAAGCATTTCTAATAATGTTATTCACTTCATTAGCATATTAAATTATGAGGTCAACAATAATTATCTTAACTTAAGATAAATTTATATGCTTTATATGCTTTATAGCATATAAAGGCTTGGAATAACTTAGCATAGCTCATAAGTCATTATTTATTCGGTCCACTAAATTTTCATTTCTTCTTTTTGTTTCAGTATCAAATTTGTTAACTTTCATGCCAAAACTTTATCCAATAATTCACCATTCAAAGCAAACGATATATAGATCAATACACAACATTCATAAATATATTAAGTACCCAATGGTTATATGATTAACCAAGAAAGTCAAGTATACTCATTCCATATCTAGATAATTTACAAGAACTCCATTATTCCATTTTAATCTTTGGTTTAAGTTTAAACGTTTCACAACTGATCATTTGACTGCATCATTCATGCAGTTCAAACTTAAAGAATACAATTATTAAATAACATTAATTTATCTTTGTAAATTAGTTAATTACTCATATGATTTAGATAGAAAATATTCACTTATACCCTTTTTATGACAACTACTAAGTTATAGTAGAAAACATATTATATCCTAGTCATAATTCACTTCCCTTTTAGACAACATGAATACTCTGTTGATTCTCATTCATGTTTTCATCACAAACTAGGCAGCCAGCTACATGGAACGTCAGTCTTTAAGTAGGATGCTTATTCGATTGTCCCAATCTTTATGCAAACATCATACACACATGCATACAGTAACAATTTCAAATAATAATACATGCTTAACAATAATCATAAGTCAAGATCATAATAACTTACTAGGTCTGATGTAAGCTAAAATTAGATCTTTCCAACAGTCCTTTAACCTCCTATAGTTCACTAAATCTTCTAATAAAACAATAGTTAACTCTCTCTTCTTTATTTTACATTAAGTCCAACTAATTGTTAATGAACTAGTGATGTCTGTGTGTGCAAAGAAAAACCATATTCTTGTACCTTGTATCTAGCAATGAGTCCACTAATATAGAGTATCCACCGTCATACCTTCCTAAGAACGCTAATACTCTCAAAAGCAATAACATTTGTCATGTAGGGTACTTGTTAAATTTCTTACTATAATATATTTTTTGTTTCAATTTAAGTTTATGTTAAAATTTATCAAGTAAATAAATAAATAATTAAGATAAGTTTAACTTAAGTTCATACATCCAAGACCATTCTAATGTCTATAAATATTTAAATAGATAATTAAATTTTCATACATTGCTTCATTCTTTTCTTTTCTTTCTTACTAATTAACTAAATTAGTTAATTAATTAGAAAATAATGTACAATTATATTCTTTTTAACATTTACCTCTATTAAATACTATGTCGTTATTCCCTTTTTATTTAAACTATTTTAAGATATGTATAATTTAATTAAAGCCATTAACTAAACCTATTTTAATGTCTATAAATAATTTAAATAAATAAGTAAATAAATAAATTAATGGGCATAACATTCTCATTTTCATATAAACATAAAATCAATTTTAAATAATCATATGTATAAAATAAAGATCATAAATTAAAAATCATAGTTATACTCATTATAACAAGCCTCTTTTAATTGTTTATCTCTTCTCCTTAGCCTCCTTTTCCTTGCCTACTATTAAGGATGGACGTTTTATGTAATAAGAGTAGAATAGCCTTTGATAAAATGTATTTTATTTTTATATTTTATAGGTATGATTGGTGAAACACTTTGATGTCTCCTCTTAGCAAGTCTAACTATCTTCCTAAAGCTTTTTAGGAGGGAGTAAGTAGTTAAGCTTAGGTGCCATCGTGGAAGTTAGTCATATGATGAGCATGAAGGTATCTACCTTCTATATGGGATTGTGTAGGATTTTCCCTGCCTACATAGAGCATGAGGATTAAATCCTTATAATCAAAGATTATTTAATGAAAGAAGTTGCCACATTTATCCATGTCCCATTGTTCTTCTCTATGACTTTTCCTATGATGCCTTAGTATGATTATGATATGATTATTATGTTATATGTTACGTGTGACTATGTCGTGCTAAGTTATGCTTGCTTTAGACAACCACACTAACTTGAATGGTAGCTAACCCCTTTTATGAATGCAAGTTTAACTAGTTGGTTGGCTTACTGAAGGTAGTGTTTGAATACAAGTGTCGCACGAGTTTGCCAGAGATATGTTGAACATAACTCATAAAACATGGTATCAAAGCCTAAACTGAGATAGTTTAGACATATTGACGGTAAAAAATAAAGATAACAAGCTAGCACACATTGAGCTTCTAGAAAATGAGTGGAAGAGCTCAGAAATTTGGTAGGATAATTTCATAACTAGATGTTAGGACAAGGTTGCATTGAGGCACATGGTACCCATTTGAATTCACTCAAGAGTGAAAATTGCCCTTAAGTTATAACAAAGCTTGAGGCCTCCCATTATGAAGGGTGTGCAGGTATTAGTGCCTAGACAAACATAGAAGAGCGAATGGTCAAAGTAGAAGCAGTATTGTCTAAAGTTGACATTAAGAACCTTGAGAAGGAAGTCATAGATGGGAACTAAGCCATAGGAGCATGGATGAAAGATGCTCAAGCTACATATGATTTAATATGAAAGGAGGTGTAGGAACTAAGGGAGAAAGTGAATGATCAAGCTAGTGAAGGTAGCTTTGGATCGAATGTAGGTAGAAGCTTTGTGTAGGTAAAGACCCCTAATCCAAAGCTATTCAATAGAGATCAAGATTCCAAAGTTGTAGATAACTTCTTATTTGACTTGGAATTGCATTTTGAAGTCACTAAGACTACTTTAGATGCATAATGGTTGTTACTCGCATCAATGTATCTAAGTGAAGATGTGAACCTTTAGTGGAGAACAAATAAGGAACAAATCAGGGATGTGAAGTGTGTTATTAACACTTGGGAAGAGTTTAAACAAGCCTTAAAGGCCCAATACTATATAGAGAATGTGGTTAAGCTAAGATATACTTTTATTCAAGAATATGTTCAAAGTTTTTCTACCCTGATTCTTAACACCCTAGATATGGTAGAAGCGGTTAAGATTTCTTGGTTCTTAGAGGGATTGAAGTCATGGTTAAAGAGTGAACTATAGACATAGAGTGTGAAAGATTTAGCGACCATGATCATAACAATTGAGAGCATAGATGGTTATGTTGATAGCTCCTCAAAAAGGAAGTTCCCCTCTTTGGGGCCAATGAGGGTAGAGGCACTATGTGAAATAAATCTTTCATTTAAAGTGCATAGCAATGTAACAGGTTTGGCAGCTCCTCTTTGGGGCTTGGCAAGAAAGCACCCACTACAAAGGGATTAAAAAAGAAGAGCAACTTTTCCCTATGAAATTTCAATATGTGAGAATCTTGACTGCATGTAATAAGGATCTTTGAACAAAGAAAGTCTCTAAATATAAAGTGTTTTCTTTATATAATGGTCCATATATAAGTATTTTTTCAACTTTTCCCAAAAGTACCAAAATGCCCTTTCAACTTGTTTCCTCATTTGTAAGTGTGTGACCTCTTGGGTACCTAATATGTTGGCAACATATTAAATCTCATATTTAAAATGTAAATCATGAGTGGTATCTAGTTATACATCATGATTACCCAAATATTAGGAGGTCAACTATTGGTTTGACTTCAACCCTTCCATATCAGACACCGCTGCAATAAACTCCTTTCACCATCACTATCTCTTTTAGGTTGAAGTATGGATTAATGTCAACTCAATGTATGACTAATCATGCTAAGTCATACCCTAAAATAGATTTCTCATGTCATATAATATGTATTCCCAAAATGCCCTTGTGAATCATATTCGCATCGGGCATCCTACTCTGGCCAGAGATTCCTGAATAAAGACTACTTCATGAATCTTTGAGATAACCCCTACTATTAATTTGGGGTGGTGAATTCTCTATTGATACTCAAATACCTTCAACTATATTATACCATACCCAATCTCCAAACTATGAACGCCTACTAAGGAGGAATAAAGCATTGGAGTCAAAGTACAGTAATCCATAGTTAAGATAACCTTGATATCTCAAGTTTAAGGATACTTGCACTACTGATATGTGTGAGATATAATTTCACAGATATATATCAATTATCCATATGAAATCTCACTGGCAAGGTCTCCAATGAACTAGTACTATACTACTCATCCATATATTCACTTTAGACATCTCATGTCATGATGAATGAGAATCACCCCTAAATAGGAAGTGTAACATGTGCTGATCTTCCCATACTAATAATGTCCGTTCTTATTAATACATGATCAGGGATATTTAGATATTGAACATTTGCATACAATAAAAATCTCATTCCATAAACTCTTTATGGATTCCTTTGCACTGTTCCAATATCATGGACTTCAATATATAGTGTAATACTCCAAGTAAAACAAGTTCATATGCAACATTGTACTATATAATGAATAATGCCTTTATTAATGAAACGTATAGTTCAAATACAC
>CANYBF010109763.1:0-10609 GCA_948192965.1 Dalechampia spathulata
ATGTCAAGTAACAGGCAATACGATGCAATGCTATGATGTCCCGTTTCTGTTCCTGTTCTGTACTCACTTCCCTCTTTCCTTTTTCCCTTATTGTGCACAATATATTCCCATGCTGGATCCCTATGTACCGGTACTCAACTCCCAAAGGAGGACAACTGTAATCCTGGCCCGTAGGCCCCTTTGTTATGCCTATGTCTCGAGACTCAACTCCCGGAGGAGGAATATAATATACGATTCCATTATGGAATCCTGTAATATATGATCCAGCATGCCTTTCCTCATTTTCTCTCGCTCTGTTTAGGCATTCACACTCCCAAATGTCATGAATATGCTAACATGCGAGAGTATCAATGGAATCTCAAGCAAGAATCATAAAACCATACAAATTATAAGCTCATATCATCAAATCATAAGCAAATATGGGAAATCAATCCCCAATCATCAAGTACTAAGCCATACTTGGCTTAAAAGCAATCAAAGAAGTAAAAAGCATCTCAAGAGAAACTAGCACTAACCTTCCCAAAGCTATTGCTATCGCCTAACCAAGTCTTTGAACTTCTACTCGCGCTAATCCAAGCTCTCACGGCACAAAACCAATAAGATAGGGTGAGTTCTAATGTTTAGAAATGTGTAGGGCGGTTTTAGAAAAGAAAAGGAGAAAGAAACATAATGAAAAAGCTAGGTTTAATCCATTTAAAATGACCTTAAAAGTCACGTACGGCTGTACCAAATACCCGTACGCCCGTACCAACCTAAAAAGCCTGACAAACCCAATTTCCTGCGAGCTTCGGTACGGCCGTACCACATTTGGTACCCCCGTACGACCCCAAAGTTACTGACAAACCTAAATTCCTGCGAGCTAACGTACGGCCGTACAACCCTCTGGTACGCCCGTACGACCTCCAGGACCTCAATTCCCATGTTCCCTCAAGCTTGGTATGCCCGTGCAGATATCCGTACGCCCGTACCGCCTGCCTAAAATCAGGACATGCCTAATTTAAATCCCTAACTCATCCGAAACCTGTGAGAAACACTCCAAAACCAATCCTAACACATCAAACTCACTGTTCCTCATCCAACTGAGATAAGTCATACTTCCCAATAAGGCAACAGTGTCACATAATACCATCACAAGTACAAGCATACATACATACATACACGTATACACATCATCAAGGCATAATAGAACTCATACGCATACATACCTCTACCCGTATACTAGTGTACAAACTACTAGGGTCTCAACTACGGGTGTAACAAGATAGAGCATGAAAGAGTGTTGATTTGATATCAAGATCATATAATTTTAACATGTAGAACTCCAGATATGCATGATACGAGTTTGCATGTGCAGTTTATATGACATGCATATGATTATGCATATGCATGACTTGACTGAAGGAGGATGGACATGTGATTTTCATATGCCTAATTAGGGTTTTGGGATATGTTAGACATATCATATGTTGATTAGATTAAGTTAGTTTATGTGTCATGACACATAAATTATTGAGTCAGCCCTAGTGCCAGCTAAGCCTTATCAAGTAAATTAAAATGTGATTTTAGGCTTATAGAAACATAACTTTCTGCCTCCTTCTTCTTCTTTACATTCTTTTAGAGAAAACAAAAGCTGGGTGTTAGATATTGATTGTGCATCTCATATTTGTTATGATTTGTAGGAACTAAGTAGCAGGAGGAAGCTAAATAAGAGTGATGTCGACATTCATGCTGCTAATGGAGCAAGGGCTGTTGCATTAGAAATATGAAATTATATTTTGCATTTGACTTTTCGTTTAAATTTAGAACTTAATAATTATTCTTATGTTTCAAGTTTATGTAAAAACCTTATCTCAGTATCTTATCTAGTAGAACAATGCTATAATATTTTCATTAATGGTAATGGATGTTCTATTTTTAAAGATGGTATATTCTACTATTTAGCAAATGTTAAAAATGGAATTTATATATTGAATATTTCAAACTTCATTTACAATGTTCAAACTAAAAGGATCAAAAGTGATGATCATAATCCACTCTATTTATGACATTGTTGCCTTGGCCATATAAGCGATACTCACATATCCAAGTTATATAAACTTGGCAATTTAAGTTCATTTGATTTTGAATTATATGAAACATGTGAATTTTATTTATTATGCAAGATGATAAAATCACCCTTTAAAGGAAAAGATGAAAAATCCAAGCAAGCATTAGAACTTATACATTCAAATGTATGTGGTTCTATGTCTACACATATAAGAGGTGGATACAATTACTTTATTACATTCATTGATGATTACTTGAGATATGGATGTTTGTACTTGATGAAGTACAAGTATGAAGCTTTCGAAAAGTTCAAAGAATTTAGAAATGAAGTAGAAAAATAACTTGGCAAGAGTATTAAAACTCTTCGATCAAATCAAGGTGGTGAATACTTAAGCCAAGAGTTTTTGGACTATCTAAAAGATAATGGGATATTATCTCAATGGACACCTTCATATACACTATAAGTTAATGGTGTATTGTAAAAGAGGAATCAAACTTTGTTAGATATGGTTTGATCCATGATGAGCCTTACAGACTTACCTAAATTGTTTTGAGGTTATGCACTAGAGACTGTTGTACACATTTTGAATAAAGTTCTATCTAAATTGGTTGACTCTACTTTATATGAGATGTGGTTTAATAAGAAACCTATACTTTCTTATTTGAAGGTATGAGGTTGTCTTGCTTATGTGAAGAGGATAATGTCAGATAAGCTAGATGTTAAATATAATAAATGGTATTTTATCAGTTATCCTAAGGAAACCATAGAGTACTACTTCTATCATCCTTTTAAATAAAAGGTGTTTATTTCAAAGCATGTTGTCTTCTTAGACAAAAGGATTCTTCTATAAGAAGATACTGGGAGTAAGGTTGAATTTAATGAAGTTCAATAACTATGAGATGAAGTAAATCAATCAACTAATCTTATTAATATTCTACATGATAATGTAGAAATAGTTCTTGTGGAAATACAAAATCTTAAATGTGCAACTAGATTAAGAACTATACTTAAGAGGTATGGATTCTTTATTCATGAAAATAAGGAAGTCTTGTTAGTTGAGAATGATGAACTTTTAGATTATGAGGAAGTTATAAAGAGTTCATAATGTGACTTATGATTGAAGGCCATACAATTTGAAATGGATTTCATGTTTGAAAATTAAGTTTAGACTTTCGTTGATCCACTTATAAAGCTGCTCAAGAAGAAACCAGACATGGATGGTAATGTTATTACCTATAAAACTCACTTAGTAGTAAAAGGTTATGGACAAAAGTAAGGAATTAATTATGATGAGACCTTTTCTCTTGTAGCTATGCTTAAATCCATTGGAATTTTAGTTGCTATTACTGCTCATTTTTATTATGAGATATGGCAAATGGATGTGAAGATAACTTTCCTTAATGGAAATGTACTTGAGGAAGTGTATATGACACAGCCTGATGGTTTCATATCCACTTATAATAATAAAGTTTTTAGACTTTAGAGATCCATTTATGGATTAAAGTAAGCATCTAAGAGCTGGAACATTCTTTTTGATGAAGCAGTTAAAGAGTTTGGCTTCATTCAAAATATTGATGAACCTTGTGTCTACAAGAAAGCTAGTGGGAGTGTAATTGCTTTCTTAATGTGTATTTAGATGACATACTAATCACATGAAATTATATATCTTTTTTACAAAATATAAAATTTTTGTTATCAAAACAATTCTCCATAAAATACCTAAGAGAAGCTGCTTATATTTTAGGTATAAAGATCTATAGAGATTGATCAAGGAAGCTGATTGGTCTTTCATACTCTACTTATATAGATAAAGTGCTAATAAGGTTTGGCATGGATCTTTCCAAGAAGGGTCATATTCTTATAGTACATGGGAAATATCCTTCTAAAGCCTAGTGTCTAAGGACACAGGAGGAGAAAGATCTTATGATTAGGGTTCAATATGCTTCTATAATTGTATCCATTATATATATTATATTATGTACTAGACTTGATGTAGCATTCTCTTTGAATGTTATGAGTATATTCCAATCTAATTATGGAGAGGAACATTAGGCAGCTATCAAGAATATCCTTAAGAGCTTGAGAAGAACTAAAGACATGTTTCTTAGTATATGGAGAGGGTGATTTATATTTAACTAGATGTTCTAATGCCATTTTTTAATCAGATAAAGATGACTATGATAGGCATGTCGCTTCAATGGGGGTTGAAATTCATGAATGATTAGCTCTAGTGTAAGTGGGAGTTTGTTAATACATACTCTAGAGTATCATGTTTTATTTTTCATTGAATATTTAATCAATAAAAGAAATTATCCATTACTTAAGTGTAGTATTTTATATACTTGTTTTACTTAAAGCATTAAACTAAATAATGAAGTTCAAGGTATTGGAACAATACAAGGAAGATTTATAGAGTTTGTGATATGATATTCTTATTGTATGTAAATATTCAATATCTAAATTGCCCTGATCATAGTATTAATAAGGTTGGACATTATTAATGCAGGTAGATCAGCACATATTATAGTTTCATTAAAGGGTGATTCTCATTCATTATAACATGAGTTATCTAAAGTATACTTGTGGATGAATAGTATATTATTGGTTCATTAGAGGCCTTATCAGTAAGATTTTATATGGATTATTAATCTATGTTTGTTAAATACATATCTTACTTATATCAGTAGTGTAAGTATCCTTAGACTTGAGATATCAAGGTTATCTTAACTATGGATTAATATAATTTGACTCATGTGCTTTATTCCTCCATAGGAGGCATTAATAGTTGGGAGGTTGGGTATAATATGAAGTAGTTGAAGATATTTATATATCAAGAAATGATTCATCAGTGATGCATGTAATAAATAGAATCTCTAGCCAGAGTGGAATGCATTTAGGAATAAAGATTATGTACATGAAACATCAAGTTTAAGGCATGACCTAACATGCTTGATCATGTATTGATTTGACATTAATCCATACTCAAACCTAAATGAGATAATGGATGGTGAAAGGAGTTCATTATAATAATATCTCATATTGAGGGTTGTAGTCCAACTAATAACCTCTTGAGATTTAGGTAGTTATGATATGTAACTAAACACCACTCATACCTTACATATAATGTTATTAAATGAGATTTAATAATATTATAAGATGTTACCAATATGTCAAGAACCCAAAAGGTCATACACAAAAGTTAGGGAATCAGAAATAAAGAGAATGAATGTTGATTCAATATGAGATATTATTTCAAGGTTATAAGTTAGCTTGAATTTTTCATGTTTATTGGATAGAGCATGAAAAGAGCTTTGATTTGATATAAGGATCATGCAATTCTGATAAGTAGAACTCTAGCTATGCATGATACAAGTTTGTATGTATAGTGTACATGCCATGCACATGATTATGCATGTACATGTGTTACGTGACTGTGTGACTTGATTAAAAGAGGATGGACGTGATTTTTATATGCTTAATTAAGGTTTTGAGATGTATTAGATACATTATATGCTAACTGGATTAAGTCAATTTATATATCATGACACATATGCAATCCAGTTAGCCCTACTGCTACCTAAGTCCTATTAGGTTAATTAAAATGTGATTTTAGGTTTACATTCTTCTTCATGTTCTTTTAGAGAGAAGAAAAAGAAAAGTTGAATCAAGCACAAGTAAGAGAATTTAGTCCTTTATAAACAAGCTCATTATATTTAATTCAAGACTTTCTCTTATCTCCTTCTCTTCCATTTTCATTTTTACTGGTCTTTAAAATGAATTTTATAATTTTGATTACTAATCTGATTCTCTAATTGTATGGATAGTTTAAAGATCTTCTACATTAGAGGTTAAAAAATTTTACTGCAACTTTTCTGACGAACAAGATTAAAGGAGATCTACATTCATGTAAATGTTACTTATCTTATGTCATGTCCTCTTTACTATATTTTAATGAATGATGATTGCAAAGATCCATGAAAAATGTATTTTTATCAAAAAAATTTAAATGTTTCCACTACCTTTTAATCATGTTTTCATTAATATAGAATGTGCTTTTATCCCTTTGATGTCCTATTGACTTGTCAATAATAACATATACTTCACTTGCAACTAGTGAAAATCCTTAATCTCCCTATAATTACATACTTTCCTTTCCCTATAAGGTTAATACCAACAATACACTTTATCAAAAGTTAGAATATATTTTCTATCTCATTGTGAGAATGCTCATTTATTCATTTATAAAATTATAATCACTTTAACTCTAGTATAGCATGGCAAATTAAATGTTATAGACATGAGAAATGACTTATCTCTCATGAGAACTATAAGACAATCCATAAATGCTTTTGAACTCTTAGCTTCAAGATTCTACACCTCCCCACATGTAAACTCATAGGTTCCATTGAGAACTTAGTGATATCAATAAAGGATATCTACTCTGTACAACTGGAGTTCATAAAATATCTTAAGCATTCATCAAGCATTACATAGAATATCTTCATATATCCAACAATTATCACTAATAAAGCTCTTGAGCACTCACCAATATTCCACCACTACCAGTACTTATCCTAAACTCCCTCACTTGAGGTAGACTAGTAATGAGATCAGAAACCCCTTTCAAATATGGTGATTCCACTTTAACACTCTAAATGAAAAAATGACTCCATTTATCTTCCTATTCAATAGTTGTTCATGCATTTAAGATGGATATCATTAATGATGCAATTTACCTTTCACTTTCTTATTGGAACTTCTCTTATAAGCAATCTTAAAATGGATTTAACATCGCTTTGCACAACACTATAATAATTTTTCTTTAACCAACCATTCCACTTCACACTAAGCGGGACATATGTACCTATAATTATCTCTCTATGAGCAATCTTAAGCTCTATCAGTCAACCTATAAAGAGAGAAAACTCTCAAGCAATTACTCTACCATTGTAGAGTAATTAACATGTTCCATAAATGACTCACTCAAGCTATCATAGCTTGAGCAAACATCTGATAAACACATTATCAGTACATTTACCCAGATTACCATAGCCTCGAGCATTTTCATTCAATCTACTAACGCCTCTGTTGACTCTAACTTTTCACCCACGTGCTATAGTTTAAGGTTTTCATTGATTCAGCTTGGTACAGGTCCTTAATATTAACCCCAATCTGCATACATGCCTTTGAGCTCACTTAAGTGTTCTGGACATGCAAAGCATGTTACATTTTGCTTGTGGAGGGTTGAGTACATAACATGCATTTCATGATATGTGTAGCACATAGTGCAACATGTTGTGCATATCTTGAAAAAATACGCATGGTGGGCAGCCTTTTCCTAATAAAATCTAATATGCTCTATATGACACCATGCCTTGGGGTCCTAAATGATGGTTTTTTGACCTAAGGCACATATCCCAATATGCCTACATTGGTCAGTGCATATAGGTTAAAAATGGATCATGTTGGGCATCTGTTGCCACATGTTATGTATATACCCTTTTTTTAGGCTATATGTTGCACAACACGGTAGAGAAGATGTTGCATAACATGAAATTTGTATCTAGCAAGGGTTTAGGCTGGTACCAGCAAGGTTTGGTGGAATTCAACATCCTTACAACCATGTAGGAGGAGAGGTATTGCATTGGGTTTGATCGCTATACTTTGAATTAGCCAAAAGAATGCAATACAGTTGCCTTTATCCAGAGAGAGATGCTACATAACTATGCTTTCGAGTTGCCTAACTCGGATGACTTCTTTGACCAATAGTTCACCATCTTTGGTGATATCTATGACTTGTCAACCTTGACAACATCTGATAAGGTCTTGCCACTTCTTCCATCATCAGCCCTGATGATGCTTTTCAAATCTTCAGTGATATTGCTAATCTCACCATCAATCACCTTGAGCCAAAATCCATTACAGTTGTTGCACTAGGATCCAAGCTATAGAGTTTGAATATGGAGGATATTGCCACCCTTATAGATAGTATTTTTGATAAGATTATGTATGAGGATAATGATGTACCTATCTCTATACTTTTTGACAATGATATAATCCTTTCAAAGTTTAATGCAATGAAAAATAGCATTGCTTATGTTTTTGATGTGTACTCTGATGGTGTTATGCATGAACATGAGCATCTTTTACATTAAAGCATCATGCATTGAAACTATTAACATTTGTACAGATGACAGGCCATGTCTTCTCTAGATTGCATCTGATTTAACCCTTAATAAGAGAACAAAAATCATTATAATGTTAAAACAGCATATAAAAGTCTTTACTCTAGGCTACGAAGACATGTCGGCTGTTAACAGAACTATTGCATAACACAAAATTTCAATCAAACATGAGTTCAAGCCAGTTAAGCAGAAGCTGCATTGGCTCCAACCAAAATAGGTTCAGAAGGTTAAAGAGAATATCTAAAAGTAGTTGGATGCCGAGTTCTTCAAAGTTGTTGAATATCCTAAATGGTTGGCCAATGTGGTTCTAGTTTCCAAGAAAGATAGTAGGGTCAGGGCTTGCATAGACTACAGGGATCTAAATAAGGCACATCTAAAATATGACTTTCCTTTGGCTCATATCAACATGCTAGTCAATAGTTCAGCTGCTAGTGTTATGTACTCCTTTACTGATGGGTTTTTTTAGATACAATGAGATTCTTATGGCTATTCTTGACAAGGTGAAGACAGCTTTCATCATAGAATAGGGGATCTAATACTACAAGGTCATGCCCTTTGGCTTGAAGAATGTAGGTGCTACCTAGCAAAGAGTCATAACAACCCTATTGCATAATCTAATCCACAAGGAGGTCAAAGTCTATGTCAATGATATGATGGTGAAGTCTCCCACCAAAGAAGAGCATTTAGCTACACTTGACATATTTCTCACATAGGTTGAGAAGTATGAGTTTATGCTAATATCATGAATTTTTTGAGAACCAGTGCTTATTTAGAGGAAGCCAATAAGATCAATAAGATATCTTTGTAGAGGTTAGTAGCTAATTTTACCTGGCATAGATGAACTATCGATGGACTACAACTTCAATGCATATTGGGGAAGGAGATAAAATCAGTTATATAGATAGTGCACATTGGCGTATATGGACATCACATGAGTGGCTTTGCTCTATATAAGAAAATCATGTGTCAAGGGTATTTCTAGCTTACCATGGAGATAGACTATATATAGTTTGTATGATAATGTCATGAGTGTAGATTCATGGTAATTTGAGTCATATACCATCAGTCAATTTGTAGAATTTGAAGATGCCACCGCCTTTGTTAGCCTGGGGAATCGATATTATAGGTGAGATCCATCCTAATGCTTTTCATGAGCATTGATACATATTGATGGCTGTTGATTACTTCTCTAAGTGGGTGGAGGTAGAATCCTATAGTAAACTAAGGCCAAAGTAGGTTGTCATGTTTATTAAGAAGAACCTCATATGCCAATATGGGGTACCATATCACTTGGTGTCTGATAATGGAGTACAATTCTAGGGTTAGGTGTTTGACTTATTAAATAGATATAGGATCAAGCATCATCGATCTTCTCCAAGTCACCCTTAAGCTAATGGGGTGGTTGAAGCAGCTGTGAGCGCCGGTTTCTGCCGGAGCCCAGAGCGAGGCTTGCGAAAGTCACGGACCGGGGACCGCACTTAGAGCAAAAGTGCATTCTTCCTAAGGGGTTCCCTTAGAGAATGATACGGACTCGAAAGAGTCATAAGGGAGTCACCACCGGATGGTTCCGGATTGGTCCAACCGACCCATAGCATGAGTGCTAGTTAAACCCTTCAGAGATTGGGTTCGGGTGGTGGAGATCTACTCTATGAGTTTCCAAAATTGATTTTACCATTTTAGTTGGAATTAATTGTCCTAAGCAGGCAAGCATACGAGCATAAATGTAAACACACAACGTGTCATGCGAATTGGCATTGCAAGGTTGCACGTAAAATGACATATAAAGCTATATGGCATTTAAATGGCATGGCATATGCATGTCATGTGATATAGTGATAAAAGTAGCATGGCATATGCATGTCATGTGAGCGTGTATGACATATCATATGCATGATATGACAACCTAATATGTAAGCACATATTATAGCAAATAGCATATTACGTTAAGCATTAACGTTTTAGGGGTTGCATAACATTTGGTGTATGCGTGATATGTGCATAGCGTGTACATGATGCATGGGGTGAATGACATATCATATGCATGATATGTGAAGTGATGCATGACATAGCATAATAAGTGACATACCGTATGCATGGTGTGTATATGGCATATCATATGCATGATATGTATGATGGTGTAATACATGGCATATGCATGATATGTTATATGTATGACATACCAAATGCGTGGCATGTGAAATGATGCATGGCATAGCATATGCATGGCATGTGTAATAGAATGTGCTTGTGTCATATGACATGACATGTGAAATGTTGTATTATATGCATGGCATGATATAATACATGGCATACCATATGCATGGCATGTGAAATGGATGACATACTATATGTATAGCATGTGAAGTGAATGACATAC
>CANYBF010109771.1:0-11353 GCA_948192965.1 Dalechampia spathulata
GGGCTGCTTTCCCTCAGCAGGAAGGCTCAGGTTTATTTTTCCTGACTTGTTTTAGTTTCTCAATTGAGTTGACTAGATAAGTCGGGTGGCGACTCCACATCATTTTCTCGACGCGATCTATCTAGGTTCTGTAGTTACTCAGGGATCTATACTTTCGAGAGCAAGCACCACGGCATTTCACGCCAAACAGTGTGCAACGCTCCCACGTCCGGGATGTGCTACTCTCACACTTGCTCATCGTTTTCCTCTTGGAGTGATGGGCACTTATCAATAGGATGATCATTTTGCATACATATCCCACACACCCTTATAGGTTTAAAATTAATGGCCAAATCCTATATTATAGAAGTAAATTATGAGATTTACATTTTTGAGGTTTGAAGTGCTTACCTCATGAACCTTCCTCGATGGGTCTTGCACTGTACTAAATGATTATGCATTAACTGCCATAATTATTATCAAATCTTTTGTATCTTATGGTGTTTTATTGATAATCGTACCACCATTTGCTGCATCCATCATCTTCCATTTGATTAGTAGTAACTCTTTATAAAAATATTTGATCAAATTTTGCTTAGTAATCCCATATTAGGGACACAAAGCACGTAGCCTTTTAAAGCACTCCTAATATTCGTGTAAAGTCTCCACATCCTTTTTCTTAATCCCACAAATTTCCCTGCGAATTTAGGTAGCTTGTTTTATAGGAAAGAATTTATCCAAAAATTATTGTGCCATCTCATTCCATGTTGTAATTGTGTTAGATGGTAAGTAATACAACCAGTCTTTTATTGTATCTACAACTGAAAAAGGGAAAGCTCTTAGTTTAATTTATTCTAAATTAACACCTTGAGGTTTCATGCCATTGTAAATAATATAAAATTCCTTCAAGTGCTTGTAAGGATCTTCATTTTCTAAGCCTTGAAAAGTGGGTAATAATTGTATAAGTCTAAATTTAAGTTCTAAGGGAACTATTAAGTCTTTAGAAGTGATACACAATGAGGTTTGGTCAATTGATGCTACAGCCATTTGTTGTAGAGTCTGCTAGTTAACAGTCATGATATCTTTATTGATGCTTTTATTATCCATGTTATTTTCACTGACTATTTCTTTGAAAGTACTCGAGTTTTCCAGCATAGAGACTAATTTTTTGATTTTTGCCTCTTTCCTCAACCTTTTGTGCAGTCTTCTCAATTTTGTGTAGAAGATCAAGTCATAACACAAAGAATTAAAGAATGTTAGTGAACCATCCCTGGCAATGATGCCAAAATTTGATTGGGTATCGAATCTGTCAAATTTGTTCCTACTCCCAATCATAGAAATATTAAATATTTTATAGTAGTGGAAGAAGGATCAATCCTATAAAGGTGGAATGATTCTTCAATTCTTTGTAAGAAAATTATTTAAAAGAATTTTTGAAATTGGAAAGTAAAAGCAATACAAAATTTAGATTTTAGAAAATATCAAGATGGAAAACTTTGCAACCAAAAGCTACTAAACATTCATTAGTCAAAACATGATCATTTATTTAAATATAGTTCAATGATAATTTACCAAGCTGGTTATAGAACGCTTAATATAACTTCACACGAACCAATTCCTCCTTAGGATTAAGGTGACCAGGAAGTAGATTTACAATTATCTTTAATTATTAAATAGATGTGGTAAAGGTAGACTCATAAAAAAGCTAGAGGAACCCAACTCAAGTTAATGACAGAGAAATGCTTGAAATGTTCAAACCAGATTGCTAAAATTCATAAATAAAATTAAACATCTGCAACAAAGCTTAAATCTTTGATTACCACTTTAACAAGTTGAGAGATAATTCTAGATCCAATAACTCGTATGATAATATGTTGAAATTGGACTTGTGCACACTTCCAAAAACTACAATTGTTTTATGATTTATTGAATTAAAGTAAATAGTGAACATTATGGAAATTAAGCTCGTTTTGATCTCACATGAATCAATAATGAATTATTTATGTTGCTTTTGATTGAAAATAGAAATTGTCTAGCCTTGCATCATTGGCAACAACACAAAAATAAAATAGAGAAAAGAGATAAAAAAATACTTGAATTAATTGATGAAAAGTAGAACAAAGTAATTTTGATTGCTAAAATTTGCCTCTCTATAAGGGGAACAAGCCTCTCATTTATAAAAATGAAAAAAACTAATAAAAATAAATATATAACAATGGAGATAATAATCCTATCTTCTATTTACTTCATCTAATCTTATCTCAAATAGAATTACAAATTTCAAACTTAAAATCTTTAGTTGTCAAACATTTGGGAATTTTGCTCTTCTTGTACCCGTAAACTCAAGCCATAAACACTTGATTCCTATCTTCTGGTAAAATCGAGGTAAAAATGCCTTTTTAACCATTTTTCACTTTTTCACTGATTTTACTTGTAAAATATAAAAACAAGACCAAGTCAATTGTTCTAGTAAAATTCTATACATAAAATAAACAATTTTAACTATGAAAAACATGTAAATTGGCATTCGATCAAATCTTAAATGGTAAATCCAACATAATCAACTTGAATTTCTAGTCTTATACAAATCTTTTCAAACCAAAATTTCTAGATGCACTTGAATTTTTAAACCAGTTTTCCAATCTCATCTATCCTAGTTCAAATCTAGTTTTCATGTTAATTCAAACATGTATTTTGAATTAATCCAACTTTTATCTAAACTAGCTTTTTATATTAATTCAAACTTATTTTTAATTAATTCAATTTTTCATCAAACTACTTTTTTATATTAATTTAAACTTGTTTTGAATTGATCCAACTTTCATCTAAAGTCAGCTTTTTATATTAGTTTAAGTTGTTTTGAATTAATCTAGCATACACCTATGTGAACCGACTTTTACATTAGTTCAAACCTATTTTGGATTAATCTAGTTTTTCCAATCTTAGCTAGATTTTTTATTAATTTAATCTAATTAATTCGTCTATCTTTTCTAAACCATCTTTTATATTAATTTAATTAGATTGAATTAATCTAGTTTTCTAACTTTAACTAGATTTTATATTAATTCAAACCTACTTTCAAAATCTAGATTTTATATTAATTCAAACATTTTTGGAATCAATCCTACATTTATTTCAAACCTACTTTTCAAATTAATTTTCTAGCTTTTACTTAGTTTTCCATTTTAGTTTGAACTTCAATTTGAATCAATTGATCTGATTTAGCTGATCCTTGTTTCATACTTTCCATTTACGGTCATACTTGAATTATCATCTCACGCTTCCATTCATGTATACTTGTTTGCTTATTTAAATTTATCTGCCTATGTGTTTATTTCTATTTTCAAGAAATACAAACCACATGTTTCTTTTAACCCGAGCTATGATATTTTTCTTTATTTCTTTTAATGGGTTGTAAGTAATGGGTTTAAGGCTTAATCTAAGCCATGACATTTTACTTAGATAGTTTATTTCCTTTTTTATGTTTTTAAGCCATAGATTTTTGGGGACCATTATGTTATAGCTATAACATTTTACTTTTACTTTCTTTGCTTATATATATGGATGCTTTACTTTTCTATTTATGAATGTCATATTCACATTTGTTTTCCTAGCAATTGTATGCCATGATCATTCACATTTAATTCTAGGGTGCTTCTATATATTAATTAATGTGTAAAAACATAATTCGTGCAAACTGCAAGTCCATGGATCATATCAAGTAATAAAGTAAAACTGAGTTTCAAGTTATCATATCAAAAGGATTGATTTAATTTATGATTAAATTAAGCACTAAAAATCAACTTTCAATTAAATATTTAGAAAAGTAATATTTGTAAAATTAAAAAATTAAGAAAATAAAGATTTAAATTAAAATTAATTAATTATAAATTAACAATGAATAAAAATTAGGAATATGAATGCATCCATTAATAAGTTCATAAATTCAAAACAACCAAATTAAATTATTTCAATTAATATTATGATTATAAGATTAAATTGATTTAATTAATTTACCAAGTTAATTAAATATAATTATTAAACTATCAATCTGATTAATCAAATTCAAACTATTTTTTCTATTATTCAATCAAATCAAATTGATAATAAAATAAAATTAAGTGCAAATCTTCTAAAAAGCAATACAAATTTCTAAATACTAGGCAGAACTACTTTAACATTTTATAAATCAATGCATCAAACCTTATTTAGATTCAACGTGATAGTCTATTATTCAAATATTAGAAAATCATATAAGAGAATGATTAGTTCAAATGTACATATGCATTAAGAACATGTATTAATCTTATAATTAATAAAAGAACATCATAGAATAAAATTCTAATTAACCTATAAGCCATATTAATTTCAATAGTCCATATCCTTAAAAGGGATTTAGATGTACATATCAATTAAAATAAAAATACAAAATGAAAAATCAGTCAAATTTTCCATGAAAATTAAGAATAGAGAATAAAGAAAAACTTCAATTAATTGCAAGATTCTATGCACTTTTTAGGGCACCCAACTATTTTATTTATAAGCAAGAAGACAACTATGTTTAACCTAATTTTTTATGTGAAGCATTCTATTAAGCATTTAATTAATTTAATATCATGCAAGAAACTTGTTAGAAACTAGGATGGGCAATGATATAAAGTTCAAGTGGAAGTTCCATGTAAGAACAAGTTGCTAAAAATGGGACCTTGAAAAGGATGTGGTCCAAGTGGAGGTCCAACTTTTCATAATTATTTTTTACCCCTTTAAATTAATCATTCCCTTTTGGAAGCTCTTAACCATGCATGTGCATGGGTTAGGATGGGATCCTTATATCTTAAGATGTCATACAAGTCAACTTTTACTTAATTTAAGCTCTGAATTCATCTCATATCTATACTTATACCTAGTGATAAGAACATTATAGAATTTATCAATTAAACAAGTATTAAACCATTAAAAAATATTAATATGAGTGAAATTTTATATTCATTATTTATATGAATTTTACACTCATCATTACTTTTTAATTGTTGTATATAATAAGAAAATACAAAGAATTTAGAATAGATTTAGTAGTAGGAGCTCATTAAAAGGAAGTTTGATTTTGAACTCAAAACTCATGATTTAGTGATTTCAATTCTTTAATATGAATTTGGTCGTTACCAAATCATTCTCAAGTGTCTTGATTATGTGTATGGGGTGATGACTCAATTTTCTTCATTGTTGAGTTTATATTAACATTTATGTATATGTAGATCTTATAATTAACAATATAGTAGTCACATCACACTTGGTCTCTAAGCCCACCCTTCCTATAGTGATCATAAAGGTTAAGTGATCGTAAAATTTAAATGAGGAGGCACATCAAAGGGCATTACTTGTATTAGTTCTCAAGACTTTCAAACATTAAAAGTCATTTCAATATGCCTTAATAATTACTTAATAATTTCTAAAGTATAACTCACTTCGTTCCCCATGCTCTAATGTTAATGCTTATAAAAAAGAAACAAGACCCTAAGTTAGAAATCCATTCCCAAAAGCTTTTTCTCCCTCAATTATCATTTATACATTCTTGAATTAGAGGCTTTGTACTTCTTATTAGTCTACTAATAATGTTGAACCTAGTATAGTAAACGTGGTACAAGGTGAGTATCATTCTCCTTACACATCTACTTTTTTTGGCCTTGACTTAGGGTTAAGTACGATATAATCACCTTAGCCACCTCCTCTCTCACTTCTAGGAGTCTTGCCTAAATGTTTCAAGACTATGAGATAGATAATTCATATGCTTTCATTACCCCCCTATAAAATTATTTAGTTATCTATAAGGAGGATTTACAATCAAGCCTTAGATTTTTAGTAGACTCTCTTTTAAAATTAGTCAGTAATTTTTATAGGTTTCATTAGGTTAAATTCACTTAAATATTATCAGGATTATTCTTTATTTATCTATAGTGTGTTAAGAACTAGCAATACCTCTCAACTCTTATCTAGTAAACCACTTATATAGCTTGGTTAGAAAATCTTCTAACAATTTTGTTTACCTAAAACTTCATGATAATAAAAAAAGTAAACCTTTATTGACTTACCTTCATCTTTAAAGAATGAGATTTCTAGGTTTTTTCCTTATTAGACATCCATCTTTAACGAAATAATTAGGCTTTGGCGCGATTCACTAAAAGGGTTGAAAAAGATAATCCTATTTAGAGATATCAAGGAGTGCTCAACTAAAGGTTAGTTGGAACAATAATGATCTTATGCCTCAAACATATGGGGTTACTTTAATGATACTATCTAAGTTGGATGTTTAGCTACTATAGATGTAGCCTTACCATGATTTATAATGGTTTTTAATAACTAAGGGTATAGCCTTGCCATGGCTTTTATAATGGTGTATAGTAGTTAAAGGTATAGCCTTACCATGATTTTTATAATGGTGTCTAATAACTAAGGGTACAACCTTGCCATGTTTTTTTATAATGGCATTTAACAATTGAGGGTATAGCGTTGGTATCTAATAGTTAAAAGTATTACCTTGCCATGATTTTTTATAATGGTGTTTAATAGTTGCTACAACTTTTATAATTGAGTCTAGTAATTAAGGGTATAGCCTTGTCATAATTTTTATAATGATATTTATCAACTAATGGTATAACCTTACCATGATTTTTCTAATGATATTTGGTGGCTAAGGGTTATAGTTTTATTTACATATGTTTTAATGGTGTTATATGATTAAGGGTGTATCTTTGCCAATAGTGCATCCTTTTTTTAGGAAAATACCTAATACATTATTATTTAAAAAGAGGGAAAAGGTACAATTGAATTGAAAATGGTAAATTACTAATAATACTTCCTTAATGTTCTTGAGTTGAATTTCATGCCATTATATTCAATTATTGGAATGAGCCCTTTTAACTTGTGAATATTAACTAGTTATGTTAATCACTTTGAAAGAAGGATTAACCTAATCAAACGAACTTAAGAACACTAAATAATAACTATATAGACATAAGAGTTAATTAATTTGGAGGCATAAAGTGTAAAAATTGGAGTTAATCATTGAATATAATTTAGCAGTCATAAAAGTAAGGTGTTAATTTATTTTCAGTAGGTAAAACCTCTTTTGAAAGAGAATTTTATATCAATACACTGCTTTAAAGCTGACAATTGAATTGCTAATAAAAGGTCTTATTATGTTCGTATTCATCCATCCCTATGTTTAATTATAAATTATGTATACTACGTTAATTGATTTATATTTTAGTTCATTTAATAAACTTTATCTTATATTAGATTGATGAATTACCTAAATAATTGATAAAATTGATGTCTAGTACTTGACCATCATTGGTCCTAGTGAACAATACTCTTATATTGCAGTTGCGATCCGTATTCTTATGGTGGCATAATTATAATCTAAGAATTATAAATTTTAAAACTTATTGAATGATTATGTATGTTAAGTTACATCTATTTATATGCCAACATTAATTTATTGAAATTATCTTAATTTGACTGCTCTTCATTAGGGAAGTTATGCTTTCTATCAAAAAAAGAATAGTATTGATTTATATTTTTAATTCTTAAAAAAAATAGTTTGAGAAGATTTAATTGTTCGTAATGAATCTCTAGATAATTAATAATAAAATAATTTTTTGATATATTAAAATTAATTTAGGATAGATATTAAAAATTAATTTATCATTAGAATTTTTATTATATTATTCATAAATATGTTTAACATAATTACTTAATCAAAATATGATATTTTTAAAAAATTTATTTATTAATATAGTTAATAACTTTAAAATTTTATCATCATCCATAAACTTGAGGAATAAAAAATAAAAAAATAATTTATTTTTCTATAAATATTTAATCTTCATAAAAGTTTTCATTAATAAAAGATTACATTATATTTTATTTTTTTATTTTGTGATCAACCAACATACGAAAATCCTTCATTTGCTCAGTAGCCAAATATAAATTTATGTGTGTGTGTGTGTATATATATATATATAGTGCGCGCATAGTGCTATGCACTAAATCCATTTTGTTTGCATGTTTCACCTCGCATGGGTGAAATGCAATGTATTTCTTATGTCAAATAAGCATTATTTAACATATTAGAGCATTGTGTAAAATGGCTCCTGGTTAGGCGAGCCCCAGATGGTGGGGCCCACCAAGCATCCTATTCTGGGTATATAGTGCTATATGCCCAAAATGTAGGATTTTGCATGTTATGCGTTCTACTTGTCAAATAAGCATTATTTGACATTGTAGGATGTTATCAACGTGTTCTATTTATATGGGTCCCACCAACACATGGGCCCTACTGAGCATTTTTCTTCCACCAAAGTGATATGCATGTAGTGCTATGCATTCAATGTGTTTTGCATGTCCAAAATGCTCAAAGGAAGCTGACAAGGGCGGTGGGCCCCGCTAAACATTATGGTGGGCCCCACCAACTACGATGTGCTCTGTGCACTAGAATACTCAGAGAAAGCCAAACAGGCATATATGCACTATCGGGGTCGATATCGGGGACTAATACCAAATCGAATAGACAAAAATCCAAAATTGCACGAGGGTGAAAAGTCAGGACCATTTTGAGGCGACACAAGCGCAAGTCGTCAAAATGAGATCTGATCATAACATGACTTTTCACAGGAAGTATGAAAGGTACCTGACCGATGCTCGTGTCGAGGCTCGATGCTCATGTTGAGGCTTGCAGTGTGCTCGCGTTGAGGCTTTTAGAATGCTCGTGTTGGGGCGTGTAACCCAATTCTGCAACTGGGAGCCTGTGCACAAGCTAAACTTGATCAATGCTGATCTGCTGCTCATGCTGAGGCTTAGGAACCTAATTCTACCACTGCAAGCCCAGTGCTCGGGCTAAACTGATCAATGCTGATCAAAAGTCTTCTGTAAGACCGATGGCTTTGCTGCGAGGCTTGGAATCATCTGTAATCAGTGTTCAGATGCATACTATGAGGGTGTAGGAACCAGAGGCTTGGTTCTGTAATTGCTATTTTATCGAGTGGTCAACTGCAGGACCAGAGGTGACCATTTGTTGGGTCAGTGCTCGCTCCATCAAATGAATGTCAAATATTCCCAAAATGGCATTTGGGATCCTCTGCTGGGTCTTTGACATTTTCTAGTCAACGATTTTGACCAGTGAAAATCCCAATTCTATCACTAGGGGCCCGGTGTTCAGGCTATCCAATCGAGCCTGATTAGTGGTCACTACGAGACCGATGGCTTCAATGCAAGATTCATCATCTAAAGTTGGCATTTAGATGCCTATGGCTAAGGTTTTGAAGTCAAAGGCTTGACTCTGTGATCTCTACTGGATCGGGTGGTTACTGCAGAACCAGAGGTGACCGTCTGCTGGGTCGGGGTGATCAACCGTCAGATCTATTCTCGTGCCATCATATAAGTGTTGACTATCTCCAAAGTCTGCATTTAGGACCCTCTGTCGGAATGCAACACCATTTGGTCAACGGCTTGACCAGAAGTCAAAGGTTTGACTATCTTCGATCGTCTGCTGGATCAATTTCCTGTCTATGCTAGACATGGGAAAACAATTTGTCAGTGAAATTGGTATTGAAATGGTCTAGGAAAAATACCTAAATTTTTGAGTATCAGTCTGCTGCATTCTGACTGATTTTCCAGATTTTTCAGACACTGTGGGTCGTGAAAATTGGGCTCGACGGAGCAAACAACCTCCAAAAATTCTAAAATTTTTACTAGAGGCCTAACTTTTGATGTGCATCTTAGTGGGAGGCTGGTGCACATTAGCAGGCACTCCTAGAAGGTGGCGCAGGTTAGTAAAATTTACTATGTGCTGAGTTCGTTCTTCTATGTGTGGGGCACATAGCTTGGAATTTTTAAATATCCAAGCCTCCAATTTGAAAATCATTTGATTTCCCTTCAAAAAATTGATTTTCTCTCAATTCCTTAATCCTGAAACTCGACGTTTTTGCAAAAAAGGTCAGTATTAGAATGCAACCGACCCCCCGGGACCCTAAATCAGTCCCAAGCTATGCTCTAATTGAGTTCACAATGTGTGATGCATACTTTGGAGTGCGTTTTGGTGATGCAATCATAGAGACGTTTGCCATAGACTCCCACCGATCTTGAGCTCCTCTCGAGAAGGTGAGTTTTTTGTAACTCGGCTCGATTTTATGGTTTTTTGGAATTTAAGTTTGAGGTTATTTTTGATGCATTTAGGCCACTGTTAAGCTAGAATTATGTGCTAGGCTATTGCTAGGCTTAGGTATGCACATGCTTGTCTGGACAGTTTGGTAAAAATCACGGTTCGTGGTACGGGTCTCGCTATGTGTGGTGCACATAGCACTATTTTTGGTCGTTTTTTGAGTGGTTAGGCATTTTAGTGATTCATAGGCATGAATAGGTGCATTTTAGGGTTAAGGGGGGGGGGGGGGAGCTCCGAGTCTCTGAAAGTGCTATATGCATTCTGTAATTTAGTCTGAAAGCTGACTTAAATTTTGTAATTTGTAGAGGGAGTAGATGGTCATCGGAGCTAGCAGCATCCATGGAGTATTCGAGTGGTACTGCCAGCTACCTCGGGAGATCCGTGTGAGAGTGGACTAGAGCTGCGTTAGTTCATATATCTCCTACTGCACTGGCATGGAGAAGAGGTGTAACAAGCTTGTTATCACTGCTATGATTGAGTGGTGGATGGATTCCACCTATACCTTCCACTTATCAGTAGGTGAGATTATGATCACTTTGGGGATATTTGCTGGAATCGGGTTAGAGTGCACAGGACTGCCTGTTTAGTTTGATGCCAGGTTGACATCACCACACTGGTGTCACACCCTAATTTTGGACCGGCTCGACTCGGATTGAGTCTGGGATGATTCTGGACCATTTCGGGTTGGTCTTGGGCCACTCCGGGTTGTTTCGGACCATTCCGGCCGTTCTGGGCCAATTCTGGCCCATTTTGGGATGTCACACGCCGCGTATGTTTCTGGACCCACCACATATGTACAAACATACGAGATCGCGTATGTTTGTGACATGCCGCATATGTGGGCATACGCGATCGCGTATGTTTTAGGGTTTAGCATATGTTGACATTTGCGATCGCGTATGTCTCCGGGGCAGCAATTTTTAGTAATTTAGACCTACGGGATTAGGGTTTTAGCAGCCGTAAAACGTGATTAATTGATTCTTAACCTAATTTTGATATTTCTAGTCAATTAGGGTTAGAAAAACATAAAAACTCACAACAAATCACTTAGATTAGGTGATTTCAATCCCTAAACTTGGACTTTGGACTGTTTTCTTCTTTTCCCTATACTCGGAGCTAAGGAGAATCTACGAGAGGTTGGTAGATTTATCACTT
>CANYBF010109824.1:0-13258 GCA_948192965.1 Dalechampia spathulata
ACCGTTGCAATAAACTCCTTTCACCATCACTATCTCTTTTAGGTTTGAGTATGGATTAATGTCAACTCAATGTATGACTAATTATGTTAAGTCATACCCTAAAATAGATTTCTCATGTCATATAATCTTTATTCCTAAAATACCCTTGTGAATCATATTCACCCTAGGCATCCTACTCTGGCCAGAGATTTCTGAATAAAGACTACTTCATGAATCATTGAGATAATCCTTACTATTAATCTGGGGTGGTTAATCCTCTATTGATATTCAAATACCTTCAATAACTTTATACCATACCCAACCTCCAAACTATGAATGCCTCCTAAGGAGGAATAAAGCATAGGAGTCAAAGTATAGTAATCCATAGTTAAGATAACCATGATATCTCAAGTCTAAGGATACTTGCACTACTGATATGAGTGAGATATAATTTGCAGACATAGATCAATTATCCATATGAAATCTCACTGGCAAGGTCTCCAATGAACTAGTACTATACTACTCATCCATATATTCACTTTAGACATCTCATGTCATGATGAATGAGAATCATCCCTAAATAGGAAGTGTAATATGTACTGATCTTCCCATACTAATAATGTCCATTCTTATTAATACCATGATCAGGGATATTTAGGTATTAAACATTTGCATACAATAAGAATCTCATGAGATTGGGGGTTGATACCAGAAAAGGATTGAGGGTTGAGAAAACTTGGTAGGTGTTGTTCGGGTGTCCGATGAGATTGTTGGGCTGGTATGATTTTGGTTTTCTGGTGTTGCCTCACGGAAGATGGTGTCTTCGCTGCTACTGTTTCCGGTGGAACCTTGGTCCAAACAGGTGGAATCGGAAGTCGCGTTGAAAGCCGGTGGCGAGGGTGGAGGAGTTAACCTGGTAAAGGTGTTGGGCGCGGGAAACTCCTTCGACGGCGACGAGAAAGTAGCGAGCTTCTCCGACCGAAACACAGCGGGTTTTTTCGATGGTGGCATGGTCGTGGCGAGCCTCTCAGGTGATGATGAGGATCGGTCAGTAAGGGGGGAGTCCAATAGGTCATTCGGTGGAAGCAAAGGTGGATTTAGGGAGTGTATGTGTTTTGGGCAAATTGAGATGCTTTGAGGGGTGGGAATTCGAAGGGATTGAAAGGGTAGGGTTTGAGGAAAAGAAGTAGGGTTTGAGGTACTGGGCCCCACGGATCGATTTTTTCTCCAGACCTCCTCTTTTAAAGCTTTTATTTTCTCATTTTCCACTACCCAGAACCAATCGTCCAAGGCACTGAATTGAACTTTCGGTCTGTATGGATTCATGGTGTTGATGACAAGGAAATGAAGAATAAGGCCTGGTTTATTAAGACTAGAAATTCATACGTAATGGCTTCTTTCTGGGTCAAAGCCATTAGTATGCAGGGGGCATTTGTTGGGCCTAAGGTTAAATTTAGAGCTGAATTTATTAGTTAATTAATGATACACGCTGAAATAAATTAATTTGATTAATATGATCTATTAATTAAATTATTAATTATGGAAGCTTAAGTAATTAATTAACTAATTAATTATAAAGCTTGGATTAGCAGTTAATTGTTCTTATAGCTCATGGAATGTGGGACGTGGAGTGGGCAAAAGAAGAGGATAGTTACAGTTACGTGGTTTCATGGTTTCAGTAGCAGTTGGAGGACTAGAGATTAAAAGGAAAAATGAGCATCCAGGAAAAGGATCATCGATAATCAAGTAAAAAACCAAAAACAAGACAGAAAACAAAGCTCTAGTCATTTTCCTTATTTCTTTTACATTGTTCTTAAGCTTGGCTTTTGTCATTTGTTTAATACCAACGATTTCCTTAAAGCTACCCGTATTGCTTTTGTTTATGTTCACATTTCTTTGATTTTCCTTAAGCTAATTCCAAACGAGCCAACATACACGTCCAAGCAAATTATTCCGAGGAGCTTGGGAATTCACAATCGCCTGGTGCATTTATTGAGGTTTAACCTCTGGCACGCCCGCAAATTACCAATTTCCAATTTTGTGCCAAACAAGTTGGATTCCCATATGAAATCACAAAGTAATAATGAGTTTGTTTCATTGAATCACAGAGGAATGAGATGTTCATACTAGTATGAGAGGCACTAAGAGATTGGACCTAATACAGGAATATGCACAATCACAAAGGTATTAGAGATTGATACAAGAGAAATCAGAGGGAGAGTGCAAAACATCATTGCATTCTCAAAGGCATATTCATCACTTGATATGAATTCATAGTCAGGTTTATAGTACAAAAATTATATGAAAATATACCTTACTACATAAAGCATTTACTATCTAAAAAATATGATGATTATATGATAAAGATCACAAGTAAAGAATGTTGATTATTATTGAATGTATTTGTTTCATGTTTGAATGATTAGTTAGTTGTTACTACTTACTAATTACATTGCTTGATATCATTTTACTAGCACCACTGAGATTATTCTCAGTGTTTGTCATTTGATAAATGCAAGCATAAGTGTCATGGGGGAGCATGAGGGGTAGTGTCATTAGTAGCTGGTTTAAAGTCTTAGCTGGATTTTGGTAGAGAACCTGGACTACATGGCAGGCTCCTATGACTACAAATTTGTGAAACTTCCTTTCTTTATCATTTTGGCAGTAAAATAATCATATTGTAAAACTTATGTAATTATCACAATACCACTGAGGACTTGAAATTAGCATGATGATTTAATATGGTTTTATCTTATGATGTATGAATTTTGAAGCATGCTTATGAGTGGCATAGGTTGGTATGTTATATATTATGATGTTTATGTGACATGATTATTAATGTTTACTTTTGATACATCTAAAATTATTCAACACCTTATAGATTAATTGACAAGGTTAAAAGTCCTTTGTAGTGTAATTATTAGGGGATTAATAACTATACTACGGGATCATGTCTCATCGCTTGAGGTGTGACAATATCAAATAATCCATGGAATATTATAAGAGCTGTATATCAAGAAAATTGGTTTTTTAAACCAATAAACTTTTCAAAACCTCAAGAATATTATTATGCTATTTTGTAAGAACTTGATTATGTTATTATAAAACATAATTTTGAGCTAAAGAATAAAGTGATAATTTTATATTCGTCAATGAAAATAAGAAGGATTTTACACCCTTATGATTGGAAACACCCATTATACTAACCTGTACCCTTATGATTGGAAACACCCATTATACTAAACTGTAAAATTTACAATGATTTTATTTTCGTATAAAACCATAGCCATTTTGTATAATTACTAGGACTATATCAACGTCGGGTCAAAAGTCCTATGTATTCAAAACCCTTCGTATACTTAGTCATGGTTGATATACTTTGATACTACCCTAAAACACCAACCTACACCCATATGGTTCATTGAATGGTGGTATAAATTTAGAAATACTGAAGTATATTATCGCCAGATATCAGAGTAGCTTACCAATCTTTTAAAACCTATTTTTGACCCTCTATATTAGATAAAAAATACCCTGTATTACTTTTATTTTGTATGACCTTTTATATTCCTTGGGTATACTAATGGTACTTTGACCTATCATATCAAACAGGAACCAATATACTAATACTTATAAGAAAACATAAAGTAAAATGGTGGAATGCTTTCAGAAACAACACATTTGACCGTACTGTAAAAGAATGGCATCTTCGTAAAAATAATGCTTCATCAATAAAGACAATAGACAATACTTTTCAAGTGCATAAGGCATATTACTAAGCCTTGTTGGTAGCCTCTCAAACTGTTGAAGATTATAAAGTAATTTGTATAAAGGCAACAAAATCTTTACCATAAATATCATAAACAATAAAGTCCACTTCATCAAGATCATTAATAAAAAGAAAACAACATCTCAAGGAATGAAAGATTCATCTTCAGACTTATCATCAATATCATCATCATCATCTTCTATATCAACGTCCTTAGAATTAAAGGACTCAAACTCTAATTATTGTCCTGATAATGAGGATGATTGTTATGGCATTTTACCATCCATAAAAGATAAAAGAGAAAAGGAAAAAGAAAATAAAAAATATAAAAGAAAAAATATGAAAAGAGAAAAAGAAAAAATAAAAAAGGAAAGAGAAAAAATAAAGAAAGAAAAATAAAAAAGGAAAAGAAAAATAAAACTAAAAGAATTTTGTATTTTTGCTATAAATGCTGGACAAGGAATTATTCATCAACAGTAAAAGATATCCGACAAGACACTATTCACCTACAGGAAAGATTCTAGCCCTTTCTCCTATATAAGAAAACCTCCACCTTCATTCTTATCATCCCAAAAATTCTATCAGTCTACATTTTCTCAACTTCCTCATCTCTCCTCTTAACCTAACCCTTTCTTACTCCTAAACCATTTGTAACACTCTATAGTAAGTACAACTTTCTTCTTCTTCTTTCTGTAACTTAATCTTCTTCTGCCCTTTTACTTTTGTATTCAATTATTTCCATATTTGCTTGTAAGAAATTATTATTGTATTAATAAAATCTTTTCATTTTTATATCTTTTTTGTCTTGATTTTAGGATGATTAACATTGGATCTTATAGCTTTGTAAAAATCTGGATGACTATCATATGATTCTACATTTAGATCTTGTAATAAGACTTACTAAAAATTATTGGCTAGTTCTACCGCCTATTTTTCAAAATCTTTATAATGCTTATCTTTGCTTTATTTTATGTTATTGCATATTGTGCATTTTTATATTGCTTCATTGTTTATATTAATCATTTATATTATCTTTTTCATATATCTTATTTCTGCTTCTTCATTTTATTTCTTTATTTTGTTATATATATATATATATATATATATATATATATATATTGAAAATATGCTAAAAAAGTTAATAATTAACTATCTACTATGATTAATAAATATTGATTACTATTAATAACTATAAGCAATCGTTTAACCAAATAAATGAAAAGTAAAGGTAAAGAGTTAATTATCGAGTAGGGGAAATGAAAACACGTGAAGGTTTGAAAATCCCAAAGAGTGAGATAAGATCTAAAGAGTGTGTTAGACTTGGTTTTGCTCATTATTTAAGACTAAATTAGATTCAATTGCCAAGTTTTCTTTATGGTTGGAGAGGAAGGGAAGCATCAGTGATGAGGCATAAATATGGAGGCACTTGGCATTCATTTATAGCTCAAAAAGGGTTGAATGGTTTTCCATGCTATTCAAATAATATTTTCAAGCCACCAATCCAAGTGAGCTTTATTTGGAATTTCTACCTATACATTCTTCCTTATGATTCTAACCATGACATTTTGGTAAAATTATTTGATTCATTTTCTTTATAAGATTGGATTATCAATTTGTTGGTCTAAGGGATTAGTTTAAATCATTTTTTATGATAGTTTGATGATGAAATTGGATATTAAATAGACATCTAAAAGAAAAACATCAAAAATCATATGGTTTTTGTTCTATTTACTCTTTTATGGATTATTATACTATGAGCAGGGCTTTCATTGCAACCCACAACAAGGCTCATGACAATCAGCACCAGGCGCTTGCTTGGAGTGAAAGTGCATCATGAGGAATGAAATATACATAAAAGAGTCATAAGATAGAGTCACCATCAGATGGCTCTTTTAGTTCAACTGGCCCATAATATGAGTGCTAAGTCAACCTTTGAAGATGGATTTAGATGGTGAAGATCTATTCTCTTAGAGCTTGCAAATTTGATTTTACCATTTTAAATGAGCTAATTATCCTAAGAAGGTAAGCATTCATAGGTATTGAATAAGGCATACAATGTGATATAACAACTATCATAGTAGATAATAACATGGTGAATATGATATAGCAATCATTGTAATGAGACATGACATATGCATGACATATGCATGACATATGAAATAACATGGCATGAGCATGACATGTAAGATGACATGATATAAGTATGACATGTGGGATTACATGGCATTGGCATGACATGTGAGATGTCATGACATATGCATGACATGTGAGATGACATGGCATTGGCATGACATTTGAGATGACATGACATAGGCATGACATATGAGATGACATGGCACGAGCATGACATGTGAGATGACATAGCATAATATACATCGTATGATAATGATAAAACAAGCATAGAAGCATAATAGGCCATAACAACATATATAAAATAATAATGGCCTGGAGAAAGGGAATGATAGAGATAGGGGATACATGATGAAATAAGGCTAAATCTTACATGCCAAGAAAAACCTAATAAATAGAGACCTATTCTACTATAAAGCATCTTGAATGATACAAAAATCCAAAACTTGTACCCACATCTCCTCCATTTAGAAAAAAACCTTGACCAAGATGAGTCAAAATGCATGAATGAAAAATGTAAACAAATGCTATTAAGCAATAAAAGGAATGTTGGAATGCAATTGATCAATCTGATGCTATATGAAGGCATGAATCAAGGATCAAATCTCGAGAAATATGTTAGCAACATTCATGAAACAAGGAATAAACATGAGTCGAATTGTGAAAATAAAATTGATTTTAGGCAAAATTATTCATAGACATAATTGAAAAATTCTAAGATCACATGTGGCATCACTTATAAAAAAAATTAACATCCAATTAATGCTAATCATATCATTAAACATAAAATTGCAATTAAAATGGTATTTAATTGAAGAGTTCAGCAAAATTGAATTGATTTAATAGTTAAATCAATCAAATTAGTCATGGAAATAAAAATTGGAAGACTTTAACATCCTTAAGCATCAATTAGAGCATAAATCCATATCTAATTTGACTTGAAATGTACCAATAGTAACTAAATTGAGTTAAAATCAACATTTAACTTGATTAATTAATTTTAAGGCTAAAACCAATGAAATTAAGATGATTTATGATGAATCAAGATCATTAGGGTCACTATAAGACCACGAATGCTACTAAAAACTTCAAAGAAATTGGAAACCAAAACAAAAATGATTGAATAATATTGGATTTTTATCAACCTAGAACATATTATTATTAAGCATATTACAAGAGCATGTTATGCCTTATAGGAGGGGTACGGTGTGAAACATTTGATAGGTGTTATTGCTTTAAGAATTTAATCTTGAAATCAAAGATGAAAAGAAGCTAACAATGTTATTGTTGATTACCTACCACGACTTGATTATAAATGTAAGAATGAAGATGACCCCATTAAGGAAGAGTTTCTAGATGAAGTAATTTTTCTTATTCAATAAATGGAAGTACCTTAGTATGGTTAACTATCTTGTGAGTGGAACAATACCATTTTATTTATCATATCAACAACAAAAGCAATTTTTAGCTTAAATTCAATATTATTATTGGGAGGAACCTATGAGTAGCGCTTTCACCATAACCTACAGTAAGATGACATGGCATCATGACATGTAAAATGATATGACATAAGCATGGTATGTGAGATAACATGGCATCATGACATGTACAATGACATGGCATAAGCATGGCATATAAGATAACATGACATATGCATGATATGTGAGATGACATAACATAAGCATGACATATGCGATGACATGACATAAGCATGACATATAAGATGACATGGAATAAGCATACCATGATAAAACATACATGATAATATATATATAATAAATTAGAAAAGCTGCACAAATAAAAGATAATGGCTCATAAAAAGGGAGAGAGTGAAATAGGGGAATTCACGATGAATAATGTTAAACATACACGTAAAAGGGAAAATATGCCTGTTCTATTACAAAGGGGTCTTTGATGATACAAAATATGAGTCATTAAGCAATAACTCCTTTATTTGAGAAAATGACATTAGAAAACATGAGCCAAAAGGCATGAATAGAAAATGCACGAGTAAATAAAGTAGATGAATGCTTTTAGGCAATAAAAGGAATGTTGGGATATGATTGACCAATCTAATGCTATATGAAAGCATGAATGAAGGATCAAAACCCCTAGAATATGTTAACAAAATTCATGATAAGATGATATAAACACGAGTTAGATCATGAAAAATATAAAAATTAATCAATTTTATGCAAATCAATCATAGTAATAATTGGAAGATTTTAAGACCATATGTGGCATCATTTAGAAAATAATCAACATCCAATTAAGGCTATTCATGTCAATTATAAGCAAAACACAATTAAAATAGCATTTAATTGAAAAAACATGAAAATTAACTAATAAAATAGTAAAATCAATGAAATTAATCATAAAGATCAAAACTAGAAGACAATAATATCACATAGCATCAATTAAAGGATGAATTATCATCCAATTGCAACTCAATCATATTAATTGAATCCAAATTAAATCAAAAATATCATTTAACTTGATTAATCAATTTTGAAGCCAAAATGAATGAAATTGGAATGATTTGTGATGAATCCATATTATTAGGATTACTTGAGGTCATAAATTGTCACATCCACATTAGAGACCCTAGCCGTCTTGCATTGTTACATGTGTGTATATGTTTGATTAATGTAGTTATGTGATATATATGTATATGATTGTTGTATGTATGATTGTATGATGGTATGATCGCTTGGTATAAATGGTTGTGTGTAATGATATTATGCTTGTTGATGAATGAGGATTGATAGTTATGATAGGAATGTGATATGAATACGCCTGATGAATATGGCTGATGATGCTATGTATTGAGTATGTCCCGTATTGATATGCATGATAGAGCATATGTGAATGGTTTTTAGAATGATGGAATGGATGATTCAGAAGTAGGGTTGTGCTTAGAGTTGTTGGGAGATGATAGTGGAGAGTGGTACGGGTGTATGAGTTACTGTATAGGTGTACCAAGCATAGGGAAAGAGTGGCATTAGGTTCCTAGAGACTGTACAAGTGTACCTAAGGGTTTTCTGGCAATACGAGTGCTCGTAGGAAATTGGGTTTGTCAAGAATGGGGCACGGACGTACCGTTCCTCGCAGGAAATTTGCTTGTCTGGGGTTTTAGTCTCGTATGGGTGTACCGAATGTGGTACGGCCGTACGTGACTTAAGTTTGACTTTTCAATGGATAAGAATAAGCTTTTTCTTACTTTTCTTTCATCCTTCTCTTTCTAAAACCCTTAGAAATAACAGGGATAAGAGGCTTAAGTGCTAAGGAAGTGTGAGAGCTAGAAGTTGAAGGCTTTGGTCATTAATAGCGGGACTATGGGCATACGTTAGAATTGGTCTTACTACAGGTTTGTGCTAACTATATTGATTACTTCTTTTCTGGTTATGGGACCTAAGTAAGGTCCGAGGGAATGATGTGCCTTGCTACTATAGTTGTGTATGGCTTATGTTTGCCTATAATGAGCTTGATATGTATATGTGTGAAGCACTATATGTACACGCATACTCATGGCATGCATAAAGAAGTATAAGGGAAAAGGAAGAGAAAGAGAGAGAGATGATGATAGAGCTATATGCTCTAAACCCACTAGGTCATACAGATAATGGATTCCCTTGCGGAATCATACAGTTTAATTCCCTCCTTATGGGAGATGAGTCTCGAGACATATAGTTAAAATAATGGGTTCATAGAACCATACAGATAAATGCCCTCCTTCGGGAGATGAATGCCCAGTAAGGAAAGGAAATGTGCACATATAACTATACAGGAAAAGTAGAGGGAATAAGGGAGAATGCATGACATGAAGGCATTCTCATTGCATATGTTATGTAAACAAAGGCCATGGATGTGTTCATTCATTCCCTTAGGTTTATATCGAATGTTATGATTGTGTTATTGATTGAGAATGACTGTTGATGTTATGATGAGATACGATGAGGCTTATGTCATTGACTTGTTTATGACTATGGATTATTATGATGTATAAGTGATTACTTGCTCACTAGCACCACTGAGTTTTATACTCAGCATTTATCATTTGATGAACGTAGGTACTGAGGCTTTGGGGGAGCGACCTAAGGAGTGACCTTCGGTGTCAGCAGAGGATATACCATTCTTGAAGCGGTACTGGATCCTTTAGGGCATACTCTGACTTATTTTGTTAGGATAGTCCGTATTAATCATAGAGGCAGTAGTTGCTACTGTATTTTGGTGGTGAACTTGTAACCAAAATTATGTAATCAATACGAACCCTGCTGTATTAACTGAATCATGTATATATAATATAATTGAGATGTTTGTCAGTCTAAGTGAGTAAATGCATGAATGATTATCCAGGGTATGATATGTATATTAATGAACGCCATACTAGGAATCTTATCGCCACCAGTATAGGGACGTGTACCCATACGAACTACTTCAGGCTATTTAGATGATGTATCCCTTGCAGGGTGGGTGACAGTTTCTTCAAAGGGATTGTTATTCACATTACGGGAGCATGTATTGGTTGGGTATGACATAAATGTTATTGAAAACTATAAAGAAATCAAAAACCAAAACAAAAATAATTGAAAATATGAATTTTAGCAAATCTAAAACAGTATATGCATTGCATATAGGTGTTCATGAGATACATATAGTATTGAAAGTAACTATATATGATGTATAAAGCATTTTATGCATCATATAAGGTGCTCATCAGAAGAAGATATCATGTTTTCCAACCAAAATCATGAATATAAACTAATTATGCGACTGTCACACATTCGACTATCACAGATCATCTAGGCTATTACCAAATCTCAAATCTCAAATCCCAAATCTCAAAGGAAATTAGGGGGTACACGCGAGATAGGGGGATTATTACAAATCGAATAATAAATCCTATCCTATTACAAAAATTCCTCGCATACATAATTCTCGGGTATTAAGTAATACCCCTTTTCCCCTTGAATTGCAAGATCCAAAATGTGTGAATGGATTAATATGCAAAACAAACAAATAAATTCATTAGTAGCAAATGAATTTTGGATTTATTTGACTAGTCCAATACCATTTAAAAGTATGAACCAAGAGTCAAAATCCAGCAATTATTAGGCAATAATTACATGAATTAATACGAGTTGGATCGTGAAAATTCATTTTAATAAAAATAATTTTAGGTAAAATTATTTTATTTGATTATGGAAAAATTAATTGGGAGGACTATTATCACACAAAAATTACTGGAGATAGCCCTACGACCATCTAATTCCAACCCTTTCAAAAAACCACATTTATACGAGTAAAAATAGCATTTTATCGTAAAAATTAATTTTGAGGCCAAAATTAATTACGTGAAAATTATTTTATGACAATTCCAGAATACTTAAGTCAATTTGAGACTCAAATACCACTGGATATGTCAAAATATGGCCAAAATACAACCTGAAATACGATTTTTCTAGAAAAATGCGAGGGACATGCGTCGCGCATCAGGCAATGTGCACCACACATAGACTGTGTATGGCACACATCACATGATGTGTGGCACACATCAGAGGACAATCTACAAGAAAATTAAATCTGTCAGTACAGAAATGATCTACAGACAAAAATATGCAACTTTAATGAAGATAGTACCTCATTTTAAGCATGAATCAGCCTCTGGTTTAGCAAACCAAATAATTAATTAAGCAATTAATTGAAATAAATTATTTTAAAGCCAAAATCAAGTAGATCTGGACAATATTTGACAGATCCAGAACCCTAATTGTATGGAAAAGCCACTGGAGTTGCTGGATTCGTCAGATTTAAAAGCGGTTCGGATGAAAACCAGGTTTTTCTGTGAAACCGAGACCTATGTGTGCTGCACATAAGCCAATGTGCACCATACATAGGATGTGTGTGGTGCACATGGGCACATGTGTGGCACACATGACAGAGAAAACAGAGGGAAAATCATAAATTTTCCAACAGAAACCCTAGATCCGACCCCGATCTAGGTAGATCGGACCCAAAAATGGGTTTTGCTTCGTGGATTTGCATCCAAATCAAGGAAAATAATTTTAAAGTTAAAATTATTTAAAATCTGGCTAGATTTAGAGCAGATCTAAGGCATCCAAGGCATGGAAAAGCCTTGAATGGCCTTGGATTGGCCAGATCTGGAGAAAAATCGAGCGAAAACGGGAGAAAAATAGCATTTTCTGGAAATTTTTGGGGCGACGTGTGCAGTACATGACCTCATGTGCACCACACATAGGCTGTGTGTAGCACCCATGAGGTGATGTGCACAGCACACTCCTCGCAGAATAGTGATAGAATCAAGAAAATTGAAGAAAAGAAGGCAATTTACCTTATTCTAGCAGCTTTTCTTCCTTGATCTAGCTTTCTTCTGTGCTTAGGGAGCCTAACTAAGCCAATTTTTTCTCTAAATTCTAAGGATTTAATTAATTAAGTGTTTAATTAATTTTAGAGAATTTTGGCAGAGTTTTAGGTTGCTTCTGGAGCAAATTCAGGGTCCAAAATACAGACCCCAAGCTCTATATTTATAGAGCAATTTTTGGGCGTAGCAATTTTTTAATTTTCACCCGGATTTGAAAAAAATTCAAAGGCAATGTGTGCCACACATTGTCAATGTATTGCACACATCACCTTTTGACCCATCGCGTGAGGCCCACTATGGTTGCTTCGAGACTTGTGCCCCAAGCCTATAAGCGTTATTCAATGTGAGGAACAACTTTGTAGAACAAAGTTTTTCCAAATTCGGTCCCGAGAAGGCTCCCAACCAAACGTCTTTACTATGCAACGTGCGGTGCACATAGAGCGATGTGCACCGCACATTGCATTTTTACCCTATGCGCGCCGGCTCGCACGGACAAAATCGGATGTGTGCCATATGTTAACTAAAGTGCAATCGATATTCTGAGAAACTTTGCAGTTATAAGTTTTCTCAAATTCGGTCCCGAACATCGAGTTTGGGCTAATGGGCCCATTTTAGGGTTTGCGACCCTATTTCGGCCCAAAATGGCATTCGGTGTGCCAGAAGGTCGTACCTCGCATAGGTATTAGTGAAAATGTGTTCTGTATGCAGAGAACATTTGAAATAGGCCAAGTCAGGTGGTGGGCTCACCTGTGCACTAGTCACGATGAATAGTGCTCCGCACAGGCCCTACAGTATAAAAGGGCCTAGAATATGGCAAACAGCATGCCAAGCGCTTTGCCTCAAGTAAGGCAGCAGGCAATGTCACATCCTCATTTTTAGCGTAAAAATAATTCATACTTCAGGAAATTAAATTATTCCCTGTATGATCAAAATAGGGTGATGACGTGGAATGATAGTTAAATTATATCAGAATGAGGAAATGATGAGAAGATGATTTT
>CANYBF010110134.1:0-10402 GCA_948192965.1 Dalechampia spathulata
AGTTGACGTTAATCCATACTTAAACCTAAATGAGATAGTGGATGGTGAAAGGAGTTTATTGCATGGGATCTGATATGGAAGGGTTGTAGTCAAACTTATGACCTCTTGACATTTTGGGTAGTCATGATGTGTGACTAGACATCGCTCTTGATTTACATATGAATTTATATGTTGCTAACTTGTCAGGAACCCAAAAGGTTGCACACTAAAAGTTAAGAGATCAAGAACTTAGAATGGATGTTAATGAAATAGTGTTATGAGATAACCTTTATTTTATGTGTTCATTTGATAGAGAATGAAAAGAGCTTCGATTTGATACCAAGATCACTTAATTCTGATGAGTATAACTCAAGATACAAGTGATTTAAGTTGGTATGATTGGATGCATGCCTTATACGGGTTTAAATGGACTTAGGCCCAATGTGAGTGTCACATGGCCCATATGGGCTTGCATTAACTTAAACTCAATATAATTGTTATAAGACTTATTCATATGAGATGAATAAGTATTATATTATTAAAGAAATAAAAGACCAATTTTAATAATATGTTATACCAAAATTACCTAAGTAACCTTAAACCTAGTTAGGGTTACATTAGGTTTAGGGCTTTTATTATTTATTAATAGAGAATACAATTATATGATTATTGCTTTTGGAAAAATACGACAGCCTTTTTCTTTTAAGAAAAATCAAAGCTAAATGAACACAAGAAGAAGAAGAAGGAGATTCACTTAGAAGAAGCGAATCAAACATCCTTTCTACTCTCCTTTCTAAATCATTTTACTAGTCTCTAAATGATTTAATTTTGTAATTACTAACTTGATCTCTTGACTTGTGTGGATAGTTTGGAGATCCTTTACACTTGGGGATTGAAAAGTTTGCTACAACTTTTTTGACGATCAAGAAAGAAGGAGATCAGCATTAATGTAAGTTTTACACATCCTCCTTCTTAATTTTTCTCTTATGTGTTGTGTTATTACATGGGGTTGCAAAGATCCATAAAATACTTACTTTGAAAATTTTAAAATTCACTTTCCGCTGCTCAACAAGTGTTTTAATTAACCAACATAGGGTATCTAGAGGCCAAAAATATGATGCATTTGCTAGGAACACTCATTGGATGCCAAAATACATTTACATAGCATTGAAATCATTATTAAGCCAAATCACTAAAAAATGAAATGTAGGGTGAAAATTAAGGGTTAACAGTTTACCCCCTAATTATGCTCATTTTATAAGTGACATGTCCTATGTAGGAATTAATAAAATCAAGCCTAATTCCACCATAAAATTTCACCTAAAGAGTTCAAAGGATAGTGCCTAAATTTTATCAATCAATGGTTTAATTTTAAATAAAATTATTGATGATAACCTAATTAGTTAAGATTTAATGCTTATAAAGATCCTAATTCTCATAACTGGTATCTCAATGCTTGGGTTAGCTTGATCAATTTTAATGTAATAATGGTGCTTATATTCAAGCTTGTAGATCCTAATTTCGGTGTTTAGGAGCGTGATGCTTAGGCTATGTGATCAATACCGATCAATTGGTTGAATCTTGGACTGGGTCTTTATGACTATTTGCAAGGCTTGTAAATTACCCAAAATCTATATTCAAGTGAAATTAATGTTAATTTGGTAATTTGATTATTAGACCTACTAATCAATTATTAGACCGATGTGATTAACTATTAGATTGGTTGGTAAATTATTGGACTGGTGTTTATGACCATTCGATAAACTTTGAAACTTAACCCAAAATTAACATTTGGACTTCAAGTGCTTAGGCTAGTATTTTTATAGCCAACTATTTGATTGCTTCTTAAGTGTTTGAATGGTTTGATTGTTCACTTTATCAATTTCCCTATCTTTAGTAAAACAGAAACATAAGGTTAGTGAAAGTGGAATTAAAAGCGTTTCCCATTTTTGCCTTAGGAGACAATAAAATTTTGCATGCATTTAGCATATTTTTTAAGTATTTTACAAATGTTCTGGCTCATGAAAATTGAATTTCTCCATAAAATTGAATTTGAAAATTTCTAAAACTTAAGGAACAAGCTTGGGGCATGTTGAGTAGGATAATGAAAAATGAATGGCACATGTTAGCTTGATTATGAAGCATGTAGCTCATTAAAAAATCACCATCTTCATTTTAATTTTTCAAACTCAAAAACTCAAGATTCAACTCTTTTCTTGCTTTATCTTTAAAAAAAACCATTCTTTCTTTTAAAATGGTTAGATTTAAGATGCTCCCAACACCTTGATATCAATTTTTCATAGTAAGCTACTCACTCAATGGGTAATCAACTAAAGATGCCTACTTTGGGGCTATTCTTTTTGCAACAAAATCATGGAATCCTTGGCCTTAGACTCCTTTTAGTGTTGAGCTCTCTTAAGAAAGGCATATAACCTTGTTTTTTGGCTTAACTTTGTTGTATTTTATGTAGGATAGAGTATTTTGTTTTTCCATGGTTTATTGTCCTAGGTTTGTCAATTGCATTGAAATTAAATACTTTTCAAGTTTTTTTGATGGGTTCATAGGTATGTGTGATGCTTATTAAGGTAAATGTGACACATGTTTGGTTAAAATTAACATGTGTAGTGCATGTTAGAGGAATTGCTTGATATGTAGCATATATGTATATGCATAGTGCATCTTAAGCATGAAAGTAGGATTCTTAAGGTAAAATGGCTTTCTACTATAATTTTTTTGGTTTTGGCTAAATTTTATGAGTTTTGGCTCGGTTGTGGGTTTTAAGCTCTATGGTTTTAGTATGAATCCTACACTTTTGACCTGAATCCTATATTTTATAGAGGAAAAAGACCATTATTGGTACTAGGAGTGTTCGGGGATACATTAGTTGTATTATTGACTATTGTAAGAAATTCGAGAGATCATGGATAAGGGTTGCTTTGGCCACTTTATTTCTTGCTTCACATGCATGGAAAAGAAGTGCAACCACTTTGATATGGTTGGTATGATCGAGAGATGGATTGACACCACTCATATATTTCATATGTTGATTAATGAGATCACTATTACTAGACTTTGTATTCAATTCAATGCTTAATTGACCTCACCTTATTATTCTTACAATGCCATCTTCCACTTATTGGACATTCATCTACATGTGAGAGATAAACAATCCATTTCATACGACTACATTTGAGAGGGGCTCTACACCTTTAGATTGGCAAGGACAACATAATTGAGAAATACACTTATTTTCTTATATATGTACTAGCATGCAACTTGTTTGATGATAAAAGGTGTAACATCCATTTATTTATGTTATGGGCTCCATAAGACTTGATAGTTGTAAAGAGACTAGATTAGGGTAGTGTTGATTTAACCAATTTGATGTTGGGGCTAGATCTATGCAATAAGCAATGTAAAGATATATTCATTAGTTACTGGCAAATTATTGAGAAGAGATGTTAAGTTTTACAGATTTCATCAATCTGTTATGATTCTTTTTGGGTTTATTTTTAGCTTTGATGCATGTATAGGTCAGGGCTTATAAGTTTAGGCTACTTCTAATGCCAAAGGTTTTGCATGGCCTTCCACTTGGTTTTCCTTATATGCAGGCATGGTGCATTCCACCTAGGATCCCTTATCATGATTTTGATACATTGTAGGAGTACCTCAACTGCAACAACCACTAGCATACCTATTTTTTAAGGCATGTTAATATGAATATAATATTTATTTGGATTGTATTATGCATATATGAATATTGATTTTGCTAAGTTATACATGGAGGCTTGAATCTATATAAGGAGGAGGGATAATGCAAGTAAGTTACCATCTAAATAAATATAAGGAATAGGTAGATTATTGAATTTACTAATATATTAAAAAATTTAAGTTATGTAGCTTTGGTTGCACATAAAGGTTAGTATACTACCTTATATTAGAGAATAAAACTAATATTATGTACAATGAACCTAAGGAGGTATAGTTAAGCATAAGAACTAATAAATTGATTATAAGAAAAGAAATTTGGTCAAGATAATTGAATTATGAGGAAGTTTAATAAAGTACAATTGAAGTGTAAGACAATATTTATCGCTTAAGGTAAAGTTTCTTGACTTGAATTAGGTACTAAAAAAATTTATGTATATATTAGCAAAAAAAAGTTATAGAAAAATAAAAAGGACAACTCTTAAAACATCTTGCACATATATATATGGAAATTGTAAAGAAATTAGGGATAGAATTTATTGGAGACATAGCTTGCTTTCTTGTTAAGAGTTATCAATTGAAGAGAACTTAATTCTTTTTGAGGTAAGGTAAGTTAGAAATATCTATTTGTATATCCATAAGTGGTTTGTGAATGCAATTGTATGAGTTTGCAAATAAATATTTTAATTAAGGTAAGAAGGACAAGTTACCACACTTAGAATATTAATTATTGCATGAGAATTAGGTGAATCCATTTCATGGATCCATGAATTTTGTTGATTTATTACTGTTGAGGGAACTAGTTTAAATAAGGAAAATTTTTCACACTTATGTGTTTTACTAAACTTCATGAGATTATTAAGGAATTATTAAGCAAAGGGTATGAGAGTCATAGTTGTTATAAGTTGCTGAGGATTACAAATGTCTTAGTTGATGGCAGTAATGAGCCTTATGTAGAACGGTGCTAGGAATGGGCCATCCCAGTTAGGTATGAACTTCCTATGCAGATCATGAATAACTGATATAACTTACTTTAGAACCCGATCACCCTCCTATATAGCAAAAGGCTTGACTTTCCTATTGAATGCATTTACCATGCACTTTTTATAAAGTTATAGATTATACAAAGCCTTCAATGACTTCCCATTGATGGCTACTAGCTACTCATATCTAGCCCTCTTCCACTTATCTTTCAAGAACTGAGTTTTCAAAACAACCTAAAGTGACTTCAGCTGTACTTCAATTAGCTAAAGTGACTTGTAGAACTCCTTGTTGTGGTTATGTAATCTCATAAACTAAATGGTAACTGCTTATGCTAATCCCGATGTGGAGATCATCAAGCATCCGTTGAGAATTAGTCAATATCTAAATCTGATTAAATATGTCAACTGATAAGTAAAACAATTAAAAATGACATTTAATTAATAAATCAAGGAAACTTAATTGATTTAATGACAAAATAAATGAAAATTGATTATGAAGAATGAAAATAGAAGACTCTAATATCATTTAAACATCAATTAGAGATGATTCACACATCCAATTCAACCCCAATCACATCAATTGTAATAAACATCAAATTAAAAAGGATTTTAACTTGGAAATTAATTTTGAGGCCAAAATTAATCAAATTAAAGTAATGTTTGATGAATTCATATCATTAGGGTTATTGTGGAACCTCAAATACTATTGAAAACTTTGATTAACATAGAAAAACAAGTGAAAATGAGTAAAAAATCAAGAAATTATGAAAATATGGTAGCTACATGCATAGCATAAAGCATGACACGTGCAACATGTATTACAAATGGAGACTATATGCATAACATGAAGGGTGATGTATGGTACATATCAAGTGATTTTCTCCAGACATAACATGCATATTGACAGTAAAATGAGTTCTTAAGAAAAAACATGAAAATAATCATAAACCCAAGTGAATATGTAATTGTCATAAATCATTCTAGCTATGGGAAAGCTAAGAATGCTACTTTTACATTCATGATTAAAGCTAATCAAATAATGAAAAATCATATAACCATGGAGAAAATCAAGAGAAAAGAGGGAGGAAGAAGCATTCCAACACTCATCAATGAGATTAAGCTTTAATCTTGATTCTAAAATAAGTTTAAGCCATATTGAAAAGGATTATCTAGAACACATAATAGATAAGTTGTTCAAATAGAGTGATTGCAAAAAGAAAATTTTATATTGAATCATTAATAGATATGATAGTATGTAGTGTCATATTCATGAAATAAAGAAAATAAAATGCAATGGATAAAACAAGGAATATAATATATCATATGAAAATGAATATAAAATTTATAGGTCAACTACATCCACATGATTGTGCATTGTGACCTATTTTATCATATCTAATATAAAAGCTATTTCAAGTTTCCGTTGACTAATCCATCTCATTCTGAATTCGAGTAGACCTGAGCCTCCCTTTCTTCCTTTTCCACATTGAGTTCACTATGACAGACACACCCTTGTATTTAGGCCAATAGTCTTGATGTCCTAGAGGAGTAAATGGTGTTGAACAACATTTAACAACGACATCAATCATGTAAAAAGGAGAAATAAAAGTTTTGTAGTCTATGTTTTTAAGTGAGGATTAATCTGTCTCTAATCCTAATTAAAAAATTAATTAAGTATTTAATTAAAGGATAAATGATTTTGATAGAGTTTATCCTTAATTATCAAAATTTAGACCTCTTTCTTATAAAACATATGAGTTATATTTATAGGTAAGGGTCATGGTTTGCTAGAAATACATTAGCAATGTGACATTATGTGAATTCTAAAAGTGATATGCATAACATAGAGTGCTATATGTATAGTATATAGTGCAGAAAAGTGCTATATGCATAACACATAATAGTATATGGACAACACATTAGGAAAAATACCTTATGCACTCTGCACATTCTAGACACCTAGGGATATGCTCCCCATGGCTAATAGTCCTCATTCATACAAAAAATGCTTGGTGGCATATGGAGCATGTTATATTTTGCATGAGAAAAGGCCATGCACTATGTGCATTCTAACTGAATGTGTACAACATGTAGCACTATGTGCTCCGCACATCATGAAATGCATGTTATATGCTCCACCTTTTATATGGAAAATGTAACATGCTCTGCATGTCTAAAGCACTCATGGGAGGTTAAAATGCATGCATGCATATCAGGATTGATACTAGAGAACTATACCAAGCCAAATCAAAGAAAACCTAAAAATGTAGTGCATGGGTGAAAAGTCAAGGTCTACTATAGGATATGTCCAATACATCTTAAAACCCTAATTAGGTTATATCATAATCATATGACCCTCCTCCTTTAGTTAAGTCATGCATGTGCAAGTCATATGACACATGCACATGACAAATCATATACATGGCACATGCATTGCACATGCTACCTCATATCATGTATATTTAGAGTTCTACTTGTTAGAATTGCATGATATTGGTATCAAATCAAAATTACTTTTCATGATCAATCCAATAAATATGTAAATTCTAAGTGATCTCATAACCAAGAAACAATATCTCATATTGAATCATCATTATTTTGTAATATTTTTAAATCTCATTTAATAACATCATATGTAAGTCAAAAATGACATCTAGTCACGCATCATAACTAGCCAAATGTCAAGAGGTTATTTGTTTGATGACAACCCTTCCATATGAAATATCACTATAATGAACTCCTTTCACCATCCACTATCTTGTTTAGGTAACATAATCATTTTCTAAACTTGATATTTCATGTAACATAATCATTATTTTTGAAATGCCTTTATGAATTAGCCAAAGATTCTTGAATCAAAGATTATCACATGAACTATTGAGATAAATCCCTTGCAATTATTCTACAGCAATGAATACTTTATTTGTATATAAATATCTTAAACTACTTCACACCATACAGAACCTATCAACTATGAACGCTTCCTTTAGAGAAATGAGGCATTAGAGTCAAAGCATAATAATTCATAATTAAGATAACCTTGATATCTCAAGGCTAAGAATACTTGTACTATTAATATGAGTAAGACTTATGTTTAATTGATATAGATTGATCATCCATATGAAATCTCATTAGCAAGACCTCTGATGAATAAGTATTATACTATTCATTCAAATGTTTACTTTAGATAACTTAAGTCATAGTGAATGAGAATCACCCTTTAATGGAAGTATAATATATGCTAATCCAATGACATTAATAATGTCCAATCTTAGTAATTCTTTGATTAGGATAATTTAGATATTGGGCATTTGCATACAATAAGAATCTTGTATCATAAACTCTTTATGAATTTCCCTTGTACCATTATAACATCATGGACTTAATTATTTACTTTAATACTTTAAGTAAAAGAAATATATAGAATATTATATTGAAAGAATGAATAATGCCTCTTATCGGTTAAATATCCAATTACCATATTACATATGAATTATGATGCTCTAGACCATATACACTAACAAACTCCCACTTGTGCTAGAGCCAATCATTCATGAATTTCAAGCCTATTAAAGCTTCATGTCTATCATGCTTGCTTTGTATCAATGCATTAATGAGAGGGCCTGCCATGATTTGCTATGTAGGAACTCTATTAACCTCTACTAATGATCTCTATATTTAGATGGCATCTGTTAAGTACATGCTTGGTATCACAAAATAAAGAAATAGGATTAGAACTAAAAGCAACTACTCCTACCTCATGGTTAATTTTTGCTAATACAGACCACTTCCTTAGCTAGATATGATGCTATGATGTACTTTCCCTCTATAGTTGACTCTGATGTATTTAGAACTATTCCAAATGATAATCCCACCATTGATCATGAACATATAACCTAATTGTGATTTGCAATCATCCTTATCTAATTGAAAATTACCATTATATTTTGTTATCTATAAGTCGCCCTCTCCATCTACTAAGGGCATATCTTTAATGATTCTTAAGTACTTTAAGATGTTCTTAACAATTGCCTAACGTTCCTCTCTATAATTAGATTGGAATATACTTGTGACACTCAACAAAAATGAAACATCAGATGTTGTAAATAAGATAGCATACATGATTGATCCAATTGTTGATGTATATGAAATCTGAGTCATGTGATATTTCTCTTGTGTCCTTGGATACCAAGCTTTAAAAGGATATTTCCCATGAATCGTAGGAATATAAACCTTCTTTGAAAGATCTGTACTAAACCTCTTTAGCACTGTATGTAGATGACTACATACAATACAAGGAGAGCAATTGCACTCTTAATATCCTTCTTGCAAACATATGGTACATGAATAAAGCTAAATTCTTTAATTGCTTTATCAAAATGGATGTTCCAACTCCTTAAAGCTTACTTCAATCCATAAATGGATCTCTGACGCTTGCATACTTTATTGCTATTAGTGGATATGAAACCATTAAGTTGTATCATATACAACTTAATGGTTATCATGACATTAATTGCCATATCTCATAATTATAATGAACAATAAGAACAAGATTCTTATGGATTTAAGCATAGTTACAAGAGAAAAGGTTTCATCATAATAAATTCCTTACTTCTGGCTATAACCCTTTGCTACTAAGCGACTTTTACAAGTAACCATGTTATACCATCCATGTTTATCTTCTTTTTTAAGACCCTATTGACCTTAAATTTTCACTTGTGCATTGCATTTTTAGGTTTTCTTTGATATGACTTTGTATAGATCTTCCTTCTTGAACATGAGTTACATAAATGCATTGTAGCCTCCCATAAGTGTGTTTAACTTGTAGAGCATGTTACTTTCTACTTGTGAAAGGTGGATCATGTTACATCATTTTTCTGATGTGTGGAGCATATTCTGTAATATATTGCACATGTTAGGCAAATTGCATAATATGAGCCCCCTACTCCTCATCCAAATATAACATGCACCATATGTCATCATTGTATTTTGGCTTATTTGAAGTCTAACATCATACAACACATGTTACGAGGCATGAAGAGTGAGGGGCACATAGTAGGGATGCTTCTTAATGTATAGAGCATGTTCTACAATATGTTGTGCATGTTAAGTAGATTTAGCTAATGTGTTATGCATATTACATGACATGTTACATATACATTACATTAAAAATCATAGAATCCTACATTGCTTACCTATTCTAGGTAACTCTCACCTTTTTCTTATAAATATAGCTCAGGTATTTATGATAAAGAGGTTCAAAAAATGCAAAACTTGCCTAAACTCTGCCAAAATGAATTTTCATTAATTAATCATAAAAATAAAACTTAACTAGGTGATTAGACATAAATTGATTCACTAAATCCTTTGCTTAATACATGATTAAGAAGATTAAAGCTTGCTTAGCCTTTAGTGAGTCATGGAATGCCATTTTCCACTTCTTTTTCATCTATTCATATGGGTTTTATGATCATTTATGATTTTGATTATGTTTTGGAAGGCAAAAATGACTTCAATTTCATTTCCTGAGTTAATATGATATGTATGTCTCACCCATTTGGTGAAACATGCTCCTATGGAATGATTAATAAATTGATGCGGAACCCAATGGCAAGTATGCCACAAACCCACACGTACCTAAGATATAGCTCCAATGGTAGAATAAACCCCCGCCCTATTGAACCCCCAAACTAGCAAGTATGGAAACGCAAATGATAAGGCTTAATGGAAGA
>CANYBF010110139.1:0-11773 GCA_948192965.1 Dalechampia spathulata
TATAATGGTAAAATCAATTTTGGAAACTCATAGAATAGATCTCCACCACCCGAATCCAATCTCTGAAGGGTTTAACTAGCACTCATGCTATGGGTCGGTTGGACCAATCCGGAACCATCCGGTGGTGACTCCCTTGTGACTCTTTCGAGTCTGTATCATTCCCTAAGGGAACCCTATAGGAAGACTGCGCTTTCACTCCAAGTACGGTCCCCGGTCCGTGACTTTCGCAAGCCTCGCTCTGGGCCCCGACAAAAACCAGCGCTCACACATAGCATTTGTCATTTGATGAACGTAGGACCAAGAACTACTGGTGAGCATATGGATAGTTGATCTACGGTCATCTAGGAGTCAGATTTTGGAGAAAATCTCATTCTTGGAGTGGTATTGGACACATGTAACATACTATGGGGCAGTTTACATTATGTAGCTCTTTTAATAATCATAATGGCAGTAGCACCCTAGTGGTGAGACCCCAATGCAGGTAACCATAATACCATAATACCATAATACTGTATCATAATATATATATACTTATGACATAGTGGACGATCATATAATGTTATATGCCTAATGGGTGACATGTGATGAATGATGTATGTATGTGATGTGTTACATATTGCTATGCAATGTTTATACCGATGATTACAGATAGCATTGGAATTTAGGCACACATATAATGATGATATTATAAATGTTATGCTATAAAAAAAAATTTCATGCATCCTTTGTAGGATAATTGATGACTTCCATGCTTAGGAAATTATTAATTATTCTATGGAAGCATGTTACACCAGGGGTATAGGTGTGACAACTTATTTATTATTTTGATGCCACTTGGGCTAGTTAGCAGCATTACTAGAATCCAAGCCTTGAGTGTCATAGCCTAGATGAATAGACATGGTCGTGTAAAGGGTCCAAGTCTATCTACCCATACTTATGGCTTGAAAACTATATCTGGAAACAAGAGGGATTTGGTAAAAATTTATTTTTCAAACATTTGAAATTTTATTGAATATTTTATTTTATTGTCTAATATATTTCATTTATAGATGATTCAAAATGAAGGCAGGAAGCTGACCCCTCATGAGCTTTTCATGTATACACATACACAAAAGCATGATTAGGTTAATTTTATTGATGAGAGGTCATGTCATATTCATGTAAGTATATATTGTTTGCAAGCATTTTACTTTATATTTACATACCATAATGTAGTCACTGTAAAATGCTTTAACTTTTATTAGAACTGTATTACCTGATTGATGTAGGAGACATCATAGGATGCCAATAGCTAAGATGATTCTCATATATACTTGGAAGTAGTAGGTGGAACTTCTAAGGGATGAGTTTACAGTCTTGGGGCACATGCTAGTAGTTACTACAAGAGGGGTCGAGAGCCAACCATAATCAATCTAGATAAAGAATTCTCACACATGCTTGTTTAACAGCTCACCTGGCCTTAACAAGGGCTTATTCTTTTGAACTTCTTTGTACAGACTGGCCAGGGTGAATCATATTTCTTAACATCAAAATACCTTTGGAGCAAGAGAATTATACTATTAGAGCATAAAGAATTTTGAAAGAGAAAGGATTTAGAAAGCCACGAGAGGAGAGATAAACAAGAGAAGAGTTTATTAAACAAGTATTCTATTAAACAAGTATAGAGTCAATTGCCTCAGATGCCTGTGGCCTATCACAAACTTCAACACTCATCCAAATGGAGGTAGAGACAGGGTTTTAGAGGCAAATAAATATTATCATGGATGCAATACTTGTAAAGTTTCAATTGATAGTTAAAAATTCCTTAATGAGTGTCCATGATCATTTGTGAGACCAGGGTCTAAATACTTAGCTATCCACCTCCTGACCATAGCATGCTATAATACAAGTTGGCCCATCAGATCCAGCATTACATCCAGACTATGCTGATTCTCTAGTTGATGATGATCTTGCTAACTTATCTTAGTATATTGCTTCCTTTTTCTACATTCATTCTCTTATTTATTTGTTATCAAACACATTACAGTTATTTGAACTTTATTATTACAATGAATTATATTTGAATTATAACTGTGTATGAATGACTATATTATATTGTGAATATTTGGGGGTGAAGAGTTGGATTGTGATTTTGATTTATAAAAGTGTTATTTTAATAGGTATTAAATAATGAATATATTAAAATTACTAGGGAAATGCTATCAAATTTTACATAAATTGAAATAATTAATATTATATTAAAAATTAAAAATTAAAAATTAAAAATTAAAAATTAAAAATTAAAAATTAAAAATTAAAAATTAAAAATTAAAAATTAAAAATTAAAAAATCATTTTACTAAATTCATAATTATTATAAAAAATTACATTTAGCTTTTATTTTGTTTTACTAAATTCATAATTATTATAAAAAATTAATTTAAAAATAGCAACAAATTGGCAACGGATATGTGTCTGTCACTATTTAGCGATGGTAGTTTCATCTTAATTTGGAGATAGAATATTCTGTTTCTATCTGTCACTATTTAATAATGGACTTATATTTGTCTTAATCCATCTCTAAATCATGACGGATACATATCTATCACCAATCTGTCGCTAAATAGCGATGGAATTTATTCAGTTGCAATCCATCACTATTCCATCTCCATTCCATCGCCATAATTTTTGATAATATTTGATATAGCGACAGTACGTTCACCATCACCATATGATTATTGATGAGCATATGTTTGAATTGAATGCCCATGCGTATATTAAATTAAATATTAAACCTGAGAAGTTGAATTTTATGAATGCAACCAAATGATTCTTAAAATGCATCCACCATTAACCTATGTAACAACCATGTTTTCTTACATCAGTAACACATGTGAGTAGACTGACACAAAAAGTTAGCCCAATTAAGTTTCTTGTAAATAATCAACTCCATAGCCACTTCTTAAAACATTATAATATGATATAGAAAAGAAGGTTATCAAGTTTATTAAGTCATGGAATGGAGGGTGGTTTCATGTTATGGCTATGACTAGTTATATGTTTATAATTAAACAAAAAAATTTTATAGAAATGGTTCAAAGCACATAAATTAAAGTTATTTGGATAACATTTTTATCACTCGATTGAAATATTAAGAAATTGATTGGGCAGGTATATAAGATAGAAGAATTATTACTCTAACATAATAATTGAATAAAGGTAAAGAAAAGGTAGGTTTGTACCTAATAATAATTGACTTGTAAATAAAATTTACAGGTAAAATGAAAGGCTTAATGATACAGACACATCATTATTAAACATTGTGAATGTTTGATTATTAATTACTAATGTTGGATATGTGATATATAGATATATCTATTGATTTATAATTATTTCATCATCATATAAATGCAAACATGATAAAGTTATGCATCATATATCATCATCATGACATTATGGAGAAATAAGAAAAGGGCAGTGAATATACATCCACATAAAGGATTAAATATCATATCATATATCATCGTATATATACAAAGGATGAAATATACATCTAGCATCATATATCATCATATATATACAAAGGATGAAATATCACATCTGCACACACATAACATCTCTGTGTGCATGCATTTTATTCATACAATATTATGAATGATTGATTAGTACATGAAATGCATGAATGGGATATGATACATGAATGCTTTGATATGATAAATGTTAAATGAAATGTCTTATAGGTAAAGAAAATTCCATTTGATATGGAATTTATAGATAAAGAAATGAAAAGAAAGTGAAAAGATGATTAAAGTAGTGAATATGCATTAAAGTTGTGATTTTGATATGCTTTCGTTAAATGCTTTGAATAAAGCTCTATGATGAAATTTGTGTGTGCAAGGTAAAGCAGTGGCATGTTTAAGATGATATTATATGATAAATTATAGTTTTAAATGTGCAAATATAAGTTGAAGTAAAGTTAGAAGCACTGGTATGTAAAATTGTAAGCTATGATATAAATGGCAGTTCATGGAAAGTTAGGGTTAATATTGGAAACTATATTATGTAGCGTTTATGTCCATAACATTATGATGAATGGTAAGTGCATTCTTATGGAAGCATGACCTAAATATGATGTAAAAAGGAGAATTAAGGAATAAGGAAACAAATTTGGTTAAGTAATTAACCACAGCTTAACAAATATCACCTTATGAATGGTCCTTCTTGTACTTAAGTCAAAAACTGAATCATATTATCCTAAGGGGATGCCTAAAACATTTTATTTATCCTTTTCCATCTAACATATTTCTTCTTTTTATTCTCCTTCTTCTTTGAATCTTAACTTAGAGAAAAACCATCTTTCAAGGTAGAATTTCATGGAAAATTCAATTTTTATGTTATTTCTATGTTTTATACATTTTCTACATGCCTTTTTCTTCTTTTATGTACCTTGTATGTCATATCCACTCTTAACATCTAGAATACAATTGTAAACATAATATTATTATGGGTGATACTTGTAAGTATATAAAGTCTAAGAAGAATGAGATCATGCATATCCATGAATGTTAGAATCACTTTTAACCTTATTTATGCTTAGATGGAGTTAAATGAAGTAAAATTTATGTTGAATTGTATTTGATGAATGACTGGACTTTAAATTATGTTGAATTAATGTTTATGGCAAGTTTTAGAAGTCATTTTAAGGTGTTTTGATCATGGGATTAGGTTAGGAAGCTTAAGGAACTATTAGGGGAGTTTTTTGGTGCTAAAAAGTGATGAAAAATAGGTGTTTTGCAAGGATGACGAGTCTCACACGACTCGTGTAGATTGTACATGACCCAAGCATAATCTTACATGACCCAAAAAAGCTTATTTTGTAGGGGCCAAGTTCTACATGACTCGTGTGGAGTTTACATGACTCATGTTGACTCTCAAGGCTTTTTTGAGTGGATTTTGATGGGGAAACTTGGTGCATGACCAATGAAACTTATACATGACTGTGGGAAGCTTGAAAATGAAAGAAACATTTTATTAAGTGTGGATTTCCATGTTAAACACTTGAATAAGTGTGTATATGAGGTATAATGATGAAATTGTATGGTAAAGTGGTTAAGATGAATTATGTAAATGCTTGAATAGTATACCTTGCCAAATGAATAATAACTTGATTTGTATATTATAGAACCTTAATGAATGGACATTCTAGGCTTCTAAAATCAATGTTATATATATGTAGGCTTTATGATGTTTCATAATAGATAAGAATATGAACTTAGAGGCATGAAGTAAAGTTAATGCTAACACTTGATCATTACAAGTCTTACAAACTCTAATGTTAACTATTGACATGTGGCATATGTTATATGACATATGGCATTCGTCACCTTTGGGAAGCTAGAATCCCATATTGTTTTCATATTTTTGGTTCTCTTAACTCATTTTCTATTATCACGCTTAAGATATTTGATAAAAAATGATTTGAATTTGGTAAAATTAGGCAAAATTCTTAATTAATCACCTAAAATAGGTAATTAGTGATCAATTATTATAGTTAAATCCTTAACCACTTATGGAATCAAGATTAGAAGTTTATTGGCATTGGTGAGTAATATAAGATTCAGTCCTCCCTTCTTATTTTCTTTATTTTTTGTTATGGGTTTGGTGATTAAAATTGATTTTGCTTGAGTTTTGAATGCTATAGTAGAATGGTATGTAACTATGGGTGGGACTTTCACTGCAACCTAGAGTGAGGCTTGCGATAGACAGCATCGAGGGCCCACTTGAAGTGAAAGTGTGGTCTTCTTAAGGTGGCTACCTCAAGGAATGATATAGACTCAAAAGAGTCATAAGTTTGGAGTCATTACCAGATGGTTTTGGATTTAGTTTAACCGACCCATAGCATGAGTGCTAAGTAACCCTTCAGAGATGGGCTTGGGTGGTGAAGATATATTTTCTTAGAGTTTCTAACTTTAATTTTACCACTTTAGTTGAATTAATTATCCTAAGTAGATAATAAAGTAAGAATGTAAAGGTAAGCATGCAATGTGACATGTTATAACGATAAGCATAGAATAACATAATATAGCAAATAGGGTATGGTATATAGCATGATATAAGTATGGCATAATGTAAGTATGATATGATATAGCATGGTATATATATGTCATTGTTATACCCTCATTTGTAGCATATATGGAAATAATAATTAAGTAATGCAAATTCGCATTATATGATTAAAAATTAGGTGATGATGTGAAATTATGAACAATGATGCATTTTGAGGTGATAGATTATAAATATTTTAATGACAAAAAGAAATATTTAACGGGATTAAGGAATGATAATATTTAATAGTAAATTAAGTCAAAATATGCATAATACATATAAGCATATTTAACTAAGGTGATCGATTAAATGCACGTATATTGGGACATGATAAATTATGTAGGCAAGAAAATGTATGCAATTTAAGAATTAAGATAATTATGATTATGGTGATGAGTTGATGATAAAAATTGAGTTTAAAGTTTAAAATAGGATATTGAAAAATTTTGCTGCAACCCCTAAAACAGACATTAAACGACACCAAAATGCGGATTCAGAGTTATATATAGTGAATTTGGTTGAATGATTTTGACCATTATGCTAGTATTAATTGAAATTAGATATATGTAAAATTTTGAAAATTTCAGATAAAAATTTATTTATGACGTAAAAATTAGGTCGTATTTATTTAAGCGAAGATTTTGAGGTGATATTAAGGAACTAGGACATGTAAAGTAAGAATGCATAAAGAAATAGTAAATTTATAATTAATATTATAAATTTAAGTATTAATTAGACATGTAATGTTAGATAAATTAACAAGTTTAATTTAATTATGTTATTAAAAAGGGAATTTAAAAATATATATATATATATATACATATATACGATATTGATTTAATAAATAAATAAGTAAGATGAAATATATTTAAATAAGTGAGATTTGAAAATAATTATAGTTTATATTTTATTTTTTATTTGAATGATGTATTAATGGTTGAATAATAATAAGATATTTTAATTGTTTTATGGAGAATATATTGATAAATTAAATACGTAAGGATGATAATTGGTGATGTTAATTTGTATTTAAGGTGTATGGAGGTATTTCATACAAATATTGAGGGTTTGAAAGGAAGAAAAACAAGTTTATACGTATAAAAATATGTATTGTTAGACTTTGGAGCTAGAATCACTTAGTTGAGGGTGCAATGGATTATGGTAGGGATGCCCTAAGTGACATACACCCTCCATACGGTTTTAATTTTTTTCTCCCTCAAAAATACATATTTTCACATTCTTTTTTTTCAAAAGAGCTGTAACTTCTTCTCCAACACGCCTCCTTCTTCATTTTCTTTCAATTCTTCTTTTCTCTTTCAATTCTTTCTTGTTTACTAAAACCTCCATGGAAATCGCACATCCTCGTCTATTTCATATGTTTTTCTTCTAAATCTTTATATACAAGATGAAGGCCATGTGTTTAGTTTAAGAAATGGACAAGGCAGCATTATCTTCTCTTTGTTATGACGAGATCGAAGCATTTTTCAAAAGAGCAACCAAACCATAGAACTTTTCTTCATTTTCTTGTTTTTTTCTTCAAGTTTAAGCAAGGTTTGTAAGTATTTCTTAAAGATTGGCCAAAAATCACTTTGTTTTATTTCATTTTTTGTTAAGGTCGAACCATGTATCTCCTTTTTCTTTAAGTTTAATGGCATAAATCATTAGAGCTATAAGATTTCTTGAAAAATCAAAACCCATTTGATGTTGATTTCATTTTTCTTAGTTGGGTTTTCTTTCTAAGGTACATACATGAGTTTGAGAGGATGGAAAACAAATATTGATGGAAGGATTCTTGTAGATCGGAAATGAGATTTAAAGGAATTGAAGTTTTGGTTGAGTTGTGATTTGTTTACTTGAAGGTGAGGCTTGACCGATTATTCTTGATGTTAACTCTTGATTATTTGTGCATTTTTCAGTAATTTTTAGTGATAGCCAAATTGTTTATTGCTTGACATATGTTTTGGCCGAATAGATTGGATGATCTTTAGTAGTTTTTGGTTTTGATTTAATTTTTAATTGATTTGATGATTTTAAGGCTTACAATTTGATGAACTATAGAAAGTAATATACGGATTGTTTTATGATTTTTTGACCAAAGAAGTTTAATTAAATGTTTAATAAATTAATATGGATATATACGGTTATATGAAGTTTCAGTGTTAATTTGAACACTAAATTAGTATGTTAAATAATTATAAAGGCTTATTTAATTAATTCACTAATTTTTTTTATGTTATGATTACAATTTAATAAAGAACTTAATTGATTATATGTATTAATAAATTTGATGATGTTGATTAAATAATAAATAGTAAAGCATGCGGCATACTAGGCACATTTTTGGTTGTATGGGAATGATGGAGGATTACATGAATTAAATGAATTAATTCTATATGTAAAATAGACTAATAATAGACTAAATAATTATAATAAAGATAAAAGCTTTAATGAATAAGAAATTAAATATGTTAGTTGAATAATAATAATAATACTAATAATTAATGAGTGGGGTCATGTGATTTATAAAATAATTGACTTATTGAATAAATGAGTTATATATAATAGTGAATGAATATAAAGTTTGAAAGAGAAATTGGGTTGAATGTTTCATGTGGCTATAATAACATTTGTAATAACTACATAAGTCAGTATATTCAAAAAAGAAAAGGTTTAGGAATCCTTACTGAGATGATTAACTATAAAGATAATAGAAGCATATGGTCATGATTGAGGTTTAATTAATTAATGAATTGATTATAAATTACTTAATTAAGTGTATTTTAAATAATAAATGTAACAATTTAATATTAATGGATGGATCAATTAATTAATGTTTATAAGAAGTTCTAAGGAAGTTGATTAAGTTAATTTTTGGGTATAAAATGATTTACATGAAATTGAAATTAAGTGATTAAATAAAATGATATGTTAAAAATGTGAAATAGTATGAAATTTATTTAAGTTAAAAAAAATATAAAAGAAGAGGTGTAATAAGGTTTATTTAAGTTAAGAAATTTTATGGTGTAACTAAATAATAAGTAAATTAAAGATATATATATATATATATATATATATTATGGAAATAGGTTAAATGAATTAACCTTAGTTAAAGTTAATAAGTAAAAAGGTAAAGGGGTATGGTAATTAAGGTGTTAAGTTATATAAATGAATTGAGTAATTTATGAATAGTATAAGTTTTATGAATTTGGTAATTTAAATGATTAAATAATGATAATATTAAAGGGATAAGAACAAAAGATGTATGTTGATAATTAAATAAATATATCTTTTATATATAACATGAGTTTATTTAGTTAGTAATTATTGACATTAAAGCGGATGAAATTAGGAAGGTATTATATAAGAAGTAAGATAAGGAGATGTTAATAAGTTAAATAAATAAATTCTATTAAATAATAACAAAATTTCTTGAATCAGAAATTATTAAGAGACTAATATAAGTTTTGTTATTAATAAGGATATAAGTCATATAAATTTTATAAAAAACATAATAATAAAATTATAAGTAATGTTTATGTTGATAAAGGAAATATTACCCTTGTAGTTACATGATGAAAAATTAAGTAAACTATCATTTCAAATAGTATGAAAATCATATTAAGTTAACATATGATACATGTTACTTTTGGTTTGAATTATAAATGATAAATATTATTAATTTAAACAATTATATGTATGAAGAGGATAATATGGCTCTTAATTAATGTTGTGAAAATTAAATATTTAGAATTAATGAATAATTGATTAGTTTATAGATATATGATTTATTAAATATTAATAATAGATGATTAATCATGAAAATGAAATTATTAATGAAAGATAAATATTTAATTTATGGTATTATGTGATTCAGAGCGAATTTCAATGCAAATCACTGGAAAATTATAAGAGAATAGAAAAAAAACTTCAGGCTAGTGCTTTTTGCTGATTCCTTAATAACTGGATTGGCACGTAAGTATGAACTTACCTGAATTTTTAACATGTGATTACATGTTCATTTAATCTTTTATTTTAATATTGACATGAGTAATTAAGTTAACTTTAAGTATGATTTTTTTTCGGGGGGTATTTTATAAGTTATAATAATATATATATAATATTTAAATTTAATTGATTATGATGATAAATGATATTGATATTGAAAATAATGATTAGAATACAAATTTAGATAATGACATTGAAGTGAAAATTGTTAGTAATAATAAATATAGTTATTAATGATTTTTTTTATAATATATTGATTGGTATTTTTGTTGATACTATATGATTGGTAGATATAATGGTTGTTTAATTAAATGATAATATATGGTATAGTGATGGTAAAAACAAATATGCTGAAGTGTGATTATTTATAATTATTATGATTAATAATCTTATTAATAACTGAATTAATAGCTAATGATTGATTTTTATAATAAGGTTCATTTTATTTAAATAGAATCAATTAAAGTAAGGTTAATGATTGGTGGATATAGATCAAATATGAAGTGATGTCAATGATATAATATGACATAATACTTTATGAAATGAGATTAATATTTACATAATTATAAATACAATGATAGTTGGGAAATTATTTAAGGAGGAATAATTATTTATTTTTATGACGATAATAAATTAAGAGAAGAATTATGCTAGATAAGTTATTTAGATGCATATATTTATAATTTGACATTTAAAAATATTAATTAATGTTATGAATCAACTGTATAAGGTAGTAAGTATAAATATGAAATGATTTTTATGAAGTTAAAATAAGAGCACTTAAGATAAATAAAAAAAAACATATAATAATATAAAGTATAACTTACAATAATTATAATATAGATTTATATAAATGAGCTACTTAATTTATGTCGTAATAAATTTATAGAAAATGAATCATGACGAATTTTAATGATGGATTATTCTGTTATGGTCTTCTAATTATTATCAATGAATATGTGTTATGGATGCTATCTTTAATGGACGATGAATGATTCCTTATTATGACTCTTATATATATTCATTATAGCATCAAATTTAACATATACATATCCTGTTATGGAATGTTACTTGGCATATGCATAATCATGCCATCACATGGAGAAATAAGGACGGGGGAAAATGAGTAAAAGTGAGGAAATGATAAATGAGAAATGGTACTTGGGCATTATGAAATGAATTCCTACGGGAAGTAAAAGGAAAGTCATGAAATAAATATGACATGGGTTCCAGGTTGTTGAACCACAGAAATGAAATAGAATGTAGACCTAGTACCAGGAATGTATATAATATGAATGGCCAGAATATGAAAAAGGTAATTTTTATAAAAGGAATTGATACAGAAAAATAAGAGGGAGAATGCATGACATGAATGCATGACATGAATGCATTCTCACAAATAACATTTCTCATTCATGCATTATTAAAATACATGAATAAATGATATATAAACATGATGATTACGTGGTGATGGCATTATAATCGTGTCCTTATAAGTGTTGCATTGAATCATGATTTTTGGTATAAATTATTAATGGATGAAAAATGTAATTAAATGAAAGATGACATTTATGAACATTTGCAGGATTTTATATATATTAAAATATTGATGGAAGTGATGATATTGGTTTATACATGTGCTTGAGCTATTTAGATTATTGAGAAAATTATGGTAAAATGATAAT
>CANYBF010110189.1:0-19043 GCA_948192965.1 Dalechampia spathulata
AAGGAGGAAGAAGGAGCTGCCAGTGGGAAACAAAAAGAAATTCCACATCGGGAATAAAGGAGGAGGAAGAAGCATTTATAAGTCAAATGGCCAAGAAACTAAAATGCCCCGAGGCATTTTAGTAGATCAGGCCACACTCACGTCGGTGCGGCCCACGCATGATGCAGCAGCCCATTCGTTCAGTTCGGCCCTGTCCGATCCATTTTTAAGTCAAGCACTCCATCAAAAAAAATTTGCATCTGGATTGAGGCCCGTCAAGTTTAACTGTTTGAATCTTCTTCTATAATCATTGAGCGTAAATTTAAGCAATTCTTTTGTGAGCTAAGTGGTAGTTCCTGTCGGTTAAGATTTATTTATGGCTCTGTGTAGAAGTTATCTTTGACCAGTAGTAAATCTTAAATCATCCCAGATACACTCCTGGGCTTCTTTTCTTTTGCAACTTTCAAGTATAAATTAAAGTGGTTTCTTTCAACTTTAATTTTTATGAATTTTTATAGCTCTATGTTTTATGTATTGTGCTTAAGGCTGTGCCATGAAATTTATTAATAAGAAGTGGTGGTTTGCAGTGGGCTGAATTTTTATCTTTGATATGATCGATTGGAATAAGTCTGATGTGAAGCTCACTTTAATTTTAAGATATCACTTTCATCTTGTTTTTCTTCTTAACCTATATATTCCTTGCACGCATGCTGAGTATGGCTCATGGTATGTAGAATCTCTTTTGCTTGTTGCAGGCACATAAAGACTTCAATGATAACCATTTTAATGCTTTTGCTGATGACTTGAGCAAGGAAATTAGTCCATCTTCAGTCGATACTGTGACAATGGTATTTATTTACATGATTTGTATGATTATTTTGGCGTTAGTTTGGTCCAGCTGGTTGATAATCAATTGTTGTCTGCTTATTTTGTTATTTAAAGTGATCTACTTTCACCCTAATGCCTTACTCGTTGATTTTGCCCCTCACTTTATTGGATGATCTGACTTTTTAAGCACATATTTGTTTTATCTGCTGTTTCCCCTGAGAAGATGCCTTTAGTTTTACATAGTATTAAGAAAGTTCTGAAGGTGAAGCTTGATTAATTATGTTTTCTAACTGTGTTGGATATATATTTCTCTGCTAACAATAATTGTCGATTGATGCAACTTCAACTTCGTTCTGTTTTTTAGCCAAATGGTTGTATGCTGTTTCGTGACTATGCTGTTGGTGACTTGCTCAGGTTGATTTGCAGTTTCCTTCTTACCTTCATTATGCAGTTTGCTTCTCAACTTTTGAGGGCTATTTTTCCATCTGCGTGCCTTGAATTTTTGGTGCTTTGATGCATAATCTTCCTCCTTTATGCTTTATTATATGTGTGGATATGTAAGATAAAGAGTGTTTAGTATCCGGCCAATTACTTTAGTGATGCAAATAAAGTGTAGATACGGATGTCTAGGGGTCAATGTTCCAATAAGCACTAAGTTAAAATTTTTTAGATTTTTTCATTTGAGATAATGGTCTAGAGATATCATAATAATTTAGCCGTTGGTCCAAGATGAGGTAAAGCCACATCCTCTAACTGACCTCATCTAGTGTTAACATTTCTTTTTTCTTGTTTGTTTTTCTTCGTTTGTAAATGTTGTTTCTTTCTCGTTTCTATATGCCTTTGGATCAAATGATTAGCGAGAACTTTTACATGAGGGGTGATGGCAATGTAAGTTTTAAAATTTTTGCATTTGTTAATTTAATTCTCATTTTGTTTCTAGTGATTGGGTAACAAGAATGATTTTATCATTTTATTCTTGGTTACCTAGCACCTCAAAGGGCGAGATTGAGTACCTGATTTGTAAACCTAGTTCTTGTTCTCACTCACCATGCAAGGCCCGGATCTTCAAACGGGCTGCCTCACAGGCACGGGCTAGAGACAGGATGAGCCACCATCATGGCCTGAGCTGTTACACGAGGGCTGGGCCTTTTAAGCATGAGCCTTCCTTCCACCAAAATAACATGTGATATTTTAATTTGTTAGTTCATGGACTTATATGTATTTTATCGATGTGGGATAACCCCTACTGCAGCCTCCTCTCCTTCCTTCTCCTTTCTTCAACAGTTTTGACTTTTAACTTCTACATCATATTTTATGTTCGCCTTTCCAGCATGCATTTTATTTCTCAAAGGACTTCTTGACAAGCTTGTTTAAAGACAATGGATTTGATGTTGAAGAAATTGGTTTGTGCTGCAAGCAAGTAGAGAACCGGTCACGAGAATTGGTTATGAATAGGTAATTGATGAAAAACGTTAAGTACGGGGACTCAACTTTGTTGTGAGTTACTATTTGTTTAATGCTTTTCGATTGGGCAATTAATGGTTTTATCGGGATGCAATTTTCCTTTTGAAATTTAGGCGTTGGATCCAGGCTGTATTCAGATTTTCAGACACTTCAAACTCTTCTTCAAGAGAAAAGCCTGAAATCGACGGCATCCACCTGGGTCAAGATAATATTGGTCCTAATCTCCATGCAAGTATTCAAAAGCAAACTTTGAACCTTGTTGAGGTTGACATGTCTGAAGGTTTAGCAGCGGAAATGTTTGGAATTTTGCTTCGCTTTATTGTTCTGTTCATGTCTCCTAGTTAATGGTTTTAAAGTTGATCAGCCTTTAATCCGTTATTTGAACCTTGTAATTGCGCTTGCGGCATGGTTTTATTTTATAATTAACTGGATCCTGAAATTAATTACTGGCTTTTTGTTGATACAGTTTCTTTCCTTGTTCTCGAGTCGTTATTTAAAAATGTTGATACATCTCCCTTTCCTTTTCTTTTCTGATCTCATTCAGGTCGTTGGGGTTAAACTTATTGACCGGATTTTCAAGATTAACATGCTGCTCAAAGAATACCAGCACACTTGTAAATCAACAGGCGTGATGCTCTGGGAATCTGCTCGTATGATGGCCTCTGTGGTAGCTGGAAATCCAACAATCGTTAAAAGAAAATGAGTATTAGAGTTGGGATATGGGTGTGCAGGCATTTGCTCCATGGTTGCTGCTGGGTTTGCTGACCTTGTCGTTGCCACTGATGGAGATACAAAAGCACTTGAGCTCTTGTCACAGAATATTTCTTCTAACCTTGGACCCTCAGCGCTGGCAAAACTTGTTGTGAAGAGACTAGACTGGGGAAACCGAGAACATATACAGGCCATTAAAGAAATCAATTCTGGAGGCTTTGATGTCATAATAGGCAATGATGTAACTTAATCTTTCAGCAGCTATTTCGCCCTTGTTTGCCAGTGCAAGGGAACTAATGTCATCTAACCATAATAAAGAGGATGGCAGACCGGCACTCATTCTCTGCCATGTCCTGCGCAGAGTTGATGAACCATCTATACTTTCATGCACATCTCAGTTTGGATTTACTCTGATTGATAAGTGGTCATCAGAAGCTTCTGTTGGTTTGCTCCAAGGCATCACTAACTCTTGGTTTCCACCCAATAAGCGGGAGGAATACATCCCAAAGTTCAGCACTGAATATTTTGTACTTCCACTCCCGGTAAATTATTTTTTGGCGATCCTTGGTGATTTTGTTTAATGTTATACAACACAAAGGGAAATCAAGTCCATGCCCTAGTTTTGCTCATGATAGTCATGGAGATGATTGATATTCTAAATAATAGATTTGTCCGAGTTTTACTTCTGACAAGCTCGAAGCTTTTCTTAACCTTTCATCGTGACTTGAATTCTGTTGTCAAGCTGGTCTCATTTCCAAGTTTATTATCTTCCTGTATGCTCCTGCTCCTGTGATGATGAAACCTCCACAATAACTCTCCATTTTCCAACCCCATGCAAGAGGAACACTGTCAAAATTTGCAAACCTGAATGACATTAAGTTGTTTCTTTTTTAAGAAAAAATCACAAATTGAAATGGTTATTACGTGGGTAAAAGATTACAGGGTATCTCCAATTGACAGGACAACAATACTATTTCAACTTATCAAGATCACACACTTTTTTTATGAGAGTTATTTGGAACATAAGATTTTCTACTACATAAATATTTTATTTGATTTACTAAATTAAAAATAAAATATGTTTATTTAATAAAATGTTATTTAAATACCATTTTTATAAGATTTACCATTTACATGACATTTCAAAAATTAAACATTTTTAATATTTATGAGACATATATATATGTTCTTAATTTATATTAATTATTTGATTAGCATTTTTTTTCTTAAAAAATATATATTTTCTCTCAAATTGGGTTAGATATTATTTAGAATTCATAATCATTTTCAAGTTGGTATAATTTATATATACTTACATAACCATTTATAAATTACTTATGAAATTTCAACATAAATATGTTCCTACAATGTAGTTTTACCTTTTTATATATATATAATTCATATAAATTCAGTACAACTATGTGAAGAAAAGTTAGTTAAAAAATAATGTATTATTTGGGAACTATAAATACTGTCCCGTGTAACTGTTGAGTTATATGAAATACAGAAATTATTCTCTCCAATTTTCTTTATCATGGTATCAAAGAGGTTTTCCCAATTTTCTTCTGAATTTGTTTGTTGATTATGTTCTTTTCTTCGTTGATTCATCTGAATTTCTTTGTTGATTACGTTTTTTTTTCCTTTCTTGATTCCAATTTTTGTTTTGCCCATTTCTCTCTCTTGTTTGTGATTCTTTCTTGAACCCTAAAATTCAATGGCTTCATCGAGTGCTCCTGTTCCCTTGCATCTGATTGATGATACTGCCTCACCTCTTTCTATTTGCATCCTTCGGAGACACACAATTCTATCTTAGTTACTCCTGAGTTGACAGCTACTAATTATACTACATGGAGTCGTTCTTTTTTGTTGGTTGTCTCTATTCGCAACAAAATTGATTTTCTAGATGGCACCATCAAGAAACCTTTCACAACCAGACGATAATAAGATTTGTCAATTACAACATCTTCTCTCTATTATTCTTCAGGGTACACATTTTGTTGATGCCTATTTTACTGAGTTAAATAGCATCTGGTAGGAACTTCGCATGTTTTGTCGTTTTTTGCATTGCTCATGCAATAAATGCAATCAGAATTGTTTCCAAAAATTCATTGATTTGCAATAAAAGGATTATGTTTACAAGTTTCTTAATGGCTTAAATGAAATGTATCAAGGGGTGCGTACTCAGATTATGCTGACAAAGCCATTTCCTACTCTTGATCAAGCATACAATATGGTATTACAAGAGGAGAATCAGAGCAGGCTTCATGCTAACTCCTTTAATTTTCATGAGAATGTTGCTATGGCTTTTTGGAAGGATTCTTCTGTTCATATTGAGACTATTTGTGCCTTTTGTGGGAAAATAGGACATTCTCATGAACAATATTATCGGATAATTGGCTTTCCTGCACACTATAAGTTTGATAAAAATAAAACCTCATGAAGAACTCTACCTGCACAGAAGGGTCATTCCAAACAACCCTTCAAGTCAGTTGTAGCTAATCAAGTTTCTGGTTCTGTTTCTGATTTTTCTTCGACTGGAACACAGGGCACTACTGGTCTAGGTGTTAACTTGACTAAAAATCAATTAGAACATCTCATGCTTCTGCTCAATGATCAACCTGCCACAATCAATTCTGGTTCACAATCTTCAATTAACATGATTGGTATTCATTCTGTTTCTCCTTTATATGGAATTTCTCCTTCCTTCTTGTCTAAAAATAATTCTCCTGTTTGCTTTGATCAGTCAAAATGGGTTATTGACACTGGGGCTATTGATCATGTTGTATCTTCCTTGTCGTTATTTGATTCCTATATTTCTATTTCAAATTGTTATGTTCATTTACCTAATAAGGTCAAGGTTCCTGTTACTCATATTGGAACTGTTACTATTTTGTCCACTGTTGTTCTACATGGTGTTTTGTGTGTCCCTTCCTTCTCCTTTAACTTACTTTCTATTAGTAAGGTCATGCGTAAGCAGTATTCTTTTCATTTCTATGATAATCATTATGATCTTCAGGACCTGTCATCCAAGATGATGATTGGGAGAGCTAATCTGCAAAATGGCCTTTACATTTTTTAGCATAATAAGCAGCATAAGTTGACCATAACTAATTGTACATCAGCTGATGTCTCTATTAATGTCTCTATTTGTAATGATTCTAGTCAACTTTAGCATCTTCAACTAGGACATTTATCTTTTGATCATCTATGTCTACTTACCTCTATTATTCCTAATGTTAGTAATTGTGATTTCATAGCTTATAGTATTTTGTCACGCCCCGACCCACGAGGTGGCGACATGATCCCATAGCATAACCATCACTTTCCCGTCTCAGGAAAATAATAATTACACTACAAAGGATTTTAACTCTAACGCTCGTATAAAAATCCAATAAACATAAAGGTTACACAAATAATAACAAGACCCCTTTATATTAATGAATTCTTATACAATACATTTAGTATACTGTCAAATATAACTACTAAAGGAATATGCACAAATATAGAAGCCGTAGGAGTCTGTCCAGTAGTCTGGGTTCTCTATCAGAAGGCTAAGATATAAACCAGCTGTTGTACTCTAATCCCGGCGCTCACCCTCTGCACTCGGACCTACATTCATCAAATGATAAATGCTGAGAATAATCTCAGTGGTGCTAGGAACACAAAACACGTCATACATATACAGACCAATCCATACGGCACATAGCTAAGCAAAAGCATCAACACGCAATATCGACAATATCTGCCTATAATTAGACACAATGCCACACATAATCATGAATGATTAGCATACAATCATATATTGCACTCGCCCTCGTTTTGGTGCCTCTCGCACTCTTTTCCGGAACATCTCATTCCGTTATTATATCAATCAATATGGGTACCTCTCGTACTCTTTTAGGAACATCTCATTCTTTTTGCATATTGATCAATATCGGTACATCTCGTACCAGTGGGGACATCTCATCCCGTTATATAATTCGGTACCTCTCGTACCCGGTACTTCTCGTACCTAGCCACCCTTATTTCTTCCCCTCACAATGATATGCTATGCTATGATCCATAATGCAATAACATGATGCATGAGCAAGCCACAAGACAATCCTAAAGTCAAACACCAATAATCATGAGAAACGTTCCTTCTCGGAACCAATATTCAATAACCATACGATACATTCCTTCTCGGAACTAATCATCACACTCACCAGCACATACAAGGCACAAACATCGGGGATTTGATCCCCAAGCATCAGTTCCATAGCCATACTTGGCTTAAAACCAAAAAATAACAGCAGAACTACAACTAGCATAGACCCAGCACAAATAACACTCCTAGCACAAACCTAAAAGAAGACCACTTCTAATGCCTATCCACATATCTAAGCTTCTAGCCTCATTAAACCAGCTTCCGCTCGCTTCACAGCAACAAGGAAGACTGCTTCCTAGGGTTTGGGGCGGGTTTTAGGAAGATAGGTTAATAAAAACATAAGAAAAGGGCTTATGTTTATCTATTCAAAAAGTCAGTTTTAAGTCGCGTACGGCCGTACCAGTCTCCGTACACCCGTACCAACCTAAAAACCCTAGCAAACCAAAATTCTGCGAGCTTTGGTACAACCGTACCACATTTGGTACGCCCGTACGGCTCCAAACTACTTGACAAACCCAATTTCCTGTAAGTTCGCGTACGGCCAAACCACCCTTTGGTACGCCGTACGGCCTCCAGGAACCTAACACCCCTCATCTCCCCTGTTCGTTACGACCATACGGATCCCGTACGCCCGTATCACACTCCATTCTCCTCTTCCAACCCCTCTAACACAATCCCACGCCACCTAAAACACCAAAACACATATAAAACATGCATGCAATCATTCACACACCTCACATACATACAAATATACATAGCAGCATATCATCATGATGCATACACAATCATAAATACACCACACATACGCATGCATTCGTATAAAACTCCTAGGGTATCAAAAGCGGGTGTGACATATTTGTCCCTGTGTTAAGCTGAAATGTTATTCTTTTCCTATTCATACTCCTAGTACTATTAGCATGTTTGAACTTGTACACATGGATCTTTGGGGTCCATATTCTATTCCAGATATTAATGGTAATCAATATTTTCTTTGTATTGTGGATGATTTTACTAAAGATACTTGGGTTTATCTTTTAAATTTCAAGTCTTAAGTTTCTAAATTAGTCACATAATTTTATTATTATATCCTTAATAAATTTCATGTCAGTATAAAAACTATTCGTACTGATAATGGGTTTGAGTTTTCTATGCCTTCTTTCTATGTTGCTAAAGGCATTGTCATCAAACATCTTATGTCTATAATCCTCAACAGAATGGCGTTGTTGAGCATAAAAATCAACATCTTCTTATTATTGCTCGTACTCTCCTATTTCAAGCTTCTTTACCTCTTAAATTTTAGCGTAATGCAATTCTTGCAGCTGTATATCTTATTAATCATACACCTACTTCTTTATTACATAACATGAGTCCTTTTGAGAAACTCTTTAGTAAAATTCCTTCTTACTCTCATCTTCATATCTTTGGTTCTTTGTGTTTTGCTGCTACTATTGCTCACAATCGTAAAAATTTTGATTCATATGCTCGAGAGTGTGTGTTTATTGATTATCTTATGGGTGTTAAAGGCTACTTGTTATATGATCTACATTCTCACACCTCTTTTATTTCTCGTGATGTTCTTTTTCATGTGTATGTTTTTCCTTTTTCTGGTAATTCTGGTCAAACTTATCCAACTAATACTCTTCCTTTACCTGTTCTTCCATCCTCTTCTATTTCCTTTGATGATTTTGTTTATCCTCCAATTGGTTCCTCTTCGTCTGAGTCATTATCTTCATCTGAAGTTGTTCCTATTCGTAAAAGTTATTGTGTCTCTCTTGTCACACCCCGTGTTACATCCACGTTTGACCCCCTAGGAGTTTTAGTATTTCTGTGTATGCTTGATTGGATGTATATGTGTATGTATACATATCTTGGTACGAGTGCTTGCGTATGTGCTGTGTATGTATGCTTGTGTATGCGTCATGATGACGTATTTTGATGTGTAGTTGCTTGTATGCTAGGTATGTGCATGGAGGCATGCATGTGTGGGATGTTTTGTGGGGTATTTCAGGTGGCTCGGGAGTGAGTCTGAGTGGGCGGAGAGGAGTTTGAGTGTGGTACGGGCGTACAGGGTTTCGTGCAGTCATACCAAGCAGGGGAGACAGAGGGCTAGGGTTCCTGGAGGCCGTATGAGCGTACCAAAGGATGGTCCGGCCGTATGCGTGTTCGCAGGAAAATGTGTGCATCAGGTGAGTTGTGGCCGTACGGGCATACCAAAGGGTGGTACGGCCATACCGCAACTCATAGGAGGTTGGGTTTGTCAGGCTTTTTCGGTTGGTACGGGCGTACGGGTGATGGTACGTCTGTACGTGACTTAAGTTGGGCTTTTTAACAGCTGAAAAATAAGGGTTTTCATCTGTTATTTTCCTTTAAACATCCCAAAACCCTAGAAAACACAGAGGAAAGAGGTTCTAAGCACCGGGATAGTGCGAGAGCTTGAAGTTGAAGCTAGAGCTGGTTAGCGACGGGATCACGGGCTAGAGACAGTCTTTCTCCAGGTTTGTGCTAGTGAGTGATATTTTTTCTATGGTTTTTACTAGGTGTTTATGTTAGGTCTTGTTGCCCATATGCTTTTCTGATGGTTCTACGGCCCTAGAAGCCTAGAATTGATGCTTGGGGATTGAATTCCCTATGATTATGCTTGATTATGCTTTTGATGCTTGTGATTGCGATTTATGGGTTCCGAGAAGGAACGTATGTGTGGCTTTTGGTTTCGGGAAGGAATGTGCCTTGTGATTATTGGATGATTAGCTTGTTCATGCATTATGATTGTTTGCATAGCATATCATGTGAGGGGGGTGAAATAAGGGTGGCGATATGAAAGGTATAAGAGGTACCAATTGATATGAACGGAGTACTACCCTACAGGTGCGAGAAGTGCCGGTATTGATCAATATGGTGAAGGGGTGAGCGATACTCCTAAAAGAGCACGAGAAGTGCCAAATCGAGGGCGAGTGCATTGTACAATTGACTGTGGAGCATATATGATGGTATGATAGGCTGTGTGCCGTGTGATAGGCTGTATGCCTCGTGATTGGCTGTGTGCCATATGCTTGGCCGTATATTGTATTCATTGACTGTGTATATGTGTGGTATGTGTTATTTGTTCCTAGCACCATTGAGATTATTCTTAGCGTTTATCATTTGATGAACTAGGCCCGAGTTCAGAGGGTGAGCACCGGGATTAGAGGTACAGCAGCTGGTCGTGTTGTGGACTTCTGGACGGACTCCTACAGTTTTGTATATTTGTGCATAAACCCTTTTGTATTAGGATTTGGCAGTATACTAAATGTATTGTATAAGAATCCATATATATATCCAAGGTTTTGTAATTATTTACATATCTTTTTGTTGATGGATTTTTATACGAGCATTAGAGTTTAAAATCCCTTGTAGGATAACTGTTGTTTTGCTGAGACGGGAAAATGATGGTTATGCTACGGGATCATGTCGTCCCTCGGGTCTTGGGTCGGGGGTGTGACACCCCGACCCAGACCCACGAGGTGACGACATGATCCCGTAGTATAACCATCGCTTTCCTGTCTCAGGAAAATAACAATTATACTATAAGGAATTTTGAACTCTAACACTCGCATAAGAATCCAACAAACATAAAGGTAAACAAATCATAACAAAACCTCTTTACATTAACGAATTCTTATACAATACATTTAGTATGATACCAAATACAATACAAAAGGAATATGCACAAATATACAAGTCCGCAGGAGTCCGTCCAGTAGTCCGGGTTCTCTACTAGAAGGCTAAGACACGAACCAGTTGTTGTGCTCTAGTCCCGACGCTCACCCTCTACACTCGGACCTACGTTCATCAAATGATAAATGCTGAGAATAATCTCAGTGGTGCTAGGAACATATAACACGTCATACATATACAGACCAATCCATATGGCACACAGCCAAGCAAAAGCATCAACACGCAATACTGACAATCTCTGCCTATAATCAGACATAATGCTATACACAATCATGAATGTTCCGTCTACCATCATGTCATGCACTTGCCCTCGTTTTGGTGCCTCTCGCACTCTTTTCCGGAACATCTTATTCCGTTGTCATATCAATTAATACCGACACTTCTTGCACCTGTAGGAGCATCTCACTCCCTTCACCATATTAATTGATATCGGTACATCTCGTACTAGTGGGGACATCTCATCCCTGACATATCATTTGGTACCTCTCGTACCCGGTACTTCTCGTACCTAGCCACCCTTATTTCTCCCCGTCACCATGTTATGCCATGCTAATGAACAGTAATTCAATGTCATGATGCATGAACAAGCCACAAGGCAATCCTAAAAGCCAATCATCAATAATCACAAGATACATTCCTTCCTAGAACCAATAAGTATATGATATGTTTCTTCTCGGAACGAATCATCACATTCACAAGCCTATACAATACAACTAATACAAACCTACAGAAATACAATCCCCAGATACCATTTCTAAGCCTTAATAGGCTTGAAAGCCAAAGCAAGGCAAAGAACACAAGCAAGCACAAACATAACATCCTAGCACAAACCTGAAAGAAGACCACTTCTACGCCTATCCATGTATCTAAGCTTCTAGCCTCGTTAAACCAGCTTCTGCTTACTTCACAGCAACAAGGAAGACTGCTTCCTAGGGTTTGGGCGGGTTTTAGGAAGATAGGTGAAGGAAATATAAGAAAAAGGCTTATGTTTATCTGTTTAAAAAGTCACTTTTAAGTCATGTACGATCGTACTAGTCCCGTACACCCGTACCAACCCAAAAAGCCTGACAAACCAAAAACCTACGAGGGACGGTATGCCCGTACCAAATTTTGTACGCCCGTACGTCTACAACTCTCCTAACAAACCTAATTTCCTGCGAGTATGCGTATGACCGGACCACCTTTTGGTACGCCCGTACGGCCTCTAGGAACCAAAACCCCTCAGCTCCCCTGTTTGGTACACCCGTACGGATCCTCGTACGCCCGTACCACCAACCATTCTCCCCTTTTAACTCCTCTCACACACTCCTATGTCACCTAAAACACTAAAACACATATAAAACATGCATGCAATCATTCACATACCTCGCATACATACAAATATACATAGCAGCACGTCATCACGACACATACGCAATCACAAATACACCGCACATATGCATGCATTCATACCAATACATATACACATACACGTATACGTCCGAGCAATCATCCATATAAAGACCTAAACTTCTAGGGTGTCAAATGCGGGTGTGACATCTCTACCACCTACGTACTTGAATGATTATCATGTTTCTTTACCAGTTCATCCAGATTTTATTGTATCTTCTTGTTCTACTTCATATCCCATTCAGTCATATCTTTCTTATTCTGCTCTTTCTTCTTCGCAATGACATTTTAGTCTTGCCATATCCTCTATTGTTGAACCATCCACCTATTCTCAAGTAGTTCACTATGATCATTAGGTTGATGCTATGCGTGATGAACTTTTGGCTCTTAAACATAATCATACTTGGTCCTTAGTGCCACTTAAAGCCATAAGATAATTTAGATGGCTTTGAAACCAGACAGGACCATTTGCCAGATTAGTCTACACTCCTGATATCAGTTGATCTTTGAATTCTTTCCATCTTTTATCTAGAATAGTTGCTACCACTGAACTATCTGCTAGGAGATTAAACAAAGGAACTAATCCTACTTAGACTAGGCTTACATGAATGGACTAATCCTTTTTTTAGTTTTGTACTAGAAACCTGAGTTGTTAACTCACTTTGAGAGACATCTACAATAGATTTGAAATTGAGTCTAGACCTGCTATAAATAGCATTGATGTCTATCTTGGGTAGTTTCCACTCCAAATAACTTTTGGATGGATCCTCTTACTAAAAAGATTCTTCATGTACCAGAGTATTATCCAAAGGGATTAGCTCTTCATCTATGGCATGTTCTTCTCAGTTTATCATGAATATTTGTGTTTACCATAAATCAGATTCATCATTTTCAATTTTGTATTCTGAAACCACTTCATAGATTGAATCTATTTCAGAGTCTACATCAGATAAATCTTTCTAGTCTACTGGTTCATATGCAAGACTCTCATCCTTAAAGAAGATTCTTTGAAGATGTTCTTTTCTTTTGTTTTTATATGAGCAAGTGTCACCCTTATGATTTTTTGCTCCACATATCCAGCAACAGTTACAGTTGCTTAGAGGTTTTTTTTTGTGGACATTTTGGTTCTCTTCCATGTTTTTTCTTGAATGCTTCTATTCTTTCTTTGTCCTTAAGATTGGTTCTTCTTTTAATAAACCTATGAGATTTATTAAAACCTTTTCTAACCTCTCTATCTTTTCTCGATATTCTTCTTTTTTTGTAACTTTTGAATCTTTTCTTAGAAGAATATCCTGTTCTAGGTTTTTATTCTGATCCTGAAGAACATCCATATCTACCAAGAACATACTCAACCTGAGAACAACAACTCCTGTTTAAGTAAGGAAGACGCTTCACATCTTATCTTACTTGGAGTTCAGTACATGCTTTTCTCATAGCATATTGTACTGCTTGTATTCGTCCACCTAGACCATCTATAATGTTGTCTTCATTCAAAAGCACTTGGAAAGCTATTTTTGCTACTTCGGGCCATGATTTTGGTAACTTAGCAAAAAATAGTTTTGACATATAATTTTGAGAAACGAAGTCAAGATTATAATAGCACTTTTAAAATTCACAAGAAAAGTTATCAAAGAAACACATATCACAGATTTACAATTTTATTAATGCCATTAAAGATTGTTCTTTTTCTAAAGACTATATTGACAGGGAGAAGCCAAAAAATTCTCTTTTCAATGCATCTACCACTATAGCTAACACACCATCTATTATTACTTCTTTCTTAATCTCATCCTTGATAGAAGTGTGTGCTATCAATGATTCCCAGTATTTTTATGCATTTCCTACCATCGTGGCTTTGCATAATTCGTAAGTACCTGCAAGGGTGAATAGTCCTGACTTAATTATGAATTTAATCATTGTGATCCATTCATCAATTCTTTCTGAAGCATGTTTTTCACAATCAAGATTCAAAAAGACTGTTGGGCTTATTACAGGCCTAAGAGGGTTATCCCAAGGTATAAATTCTTCCTTGGTCCTATGAGGATAATTAAAGCTTGTACATAGCCTTTTTCGTAGATAAAAGTTCATTGAAAGTTCTATCATCTATATGCAATGGAGCTTCTTCTACTAGTCCTAAAGACTTTCTAAGGTCCTGAACCAAATTACTATTATTCATGTTGGCTTTTTTAACTATGTGATATGAAATGAATGGAACCATTTTTTCTTTTCTCTTTTTCAAAACATCTTTCTCAGTTAAAGATCTTTTTAGAGCTTTCGAAGATTTTTCACGTTCAATTGCATCTAACCTTTCATTCACCAATTTTTCTATTTCGCTTGCTAATGCATCTTTTGTTATGGTGAATCTCTTGTAGATCTTAACGAATGAAATTTCTCTAAAAGTTTATTTACTTCATTTTGAACATTTACAAAAGATGTTAATCCATATGGATTATTTGAATCTGAGATTTCAATATGACCACCTATTAAAACTTGTTTTCACAATTTTAATTCGAATATTTTTTGAAATTACTATTCCTAAGAATTTTTGAATTCTTATTTTTTGGGTTTTTGGGGTTTTTTTTTGTAAAACATTTTTAATTAAAACTAATAAATTTATATTTTGGACCTAATTCTATTAAAAGTTTTTCCTAGGGGCAAAAATGTAGAAAGAAGATAGTTTATAAAATGGAAAGAAATTCACATGAGATAAAAAAAACATTATTTTGAAAAATATTTCTTATCTCTCATTATTTTGAGAGATAATTTTTCAATATACATTATTTATTTTTATTGTCCCGCTTATTGGGAGATTACCTAATTCTAGAAAAGAGAGTAGCAATAACAACATTAAAAGGCTAGACGTTGGATCCGAAGACCAGATTACCCCCTGCAGACCGGTTTATTTCTATTAATATTTTATTTTCAATCCAAATTTCATGAGATGATCTTTTTTTTTTCTCCAAAACAAGCAATTCTAATGTTTGAAATTACAAAATAATTCCTTTGTTTTGTGAATAGAAGGATGAGAGACAAATGGGTACATGTAAAATTACCCCTACACATGAGGGATGATCAAGTGAAAGGGAAATCCTTATGTTCAAAAGGGCAAACCGGTAATGTGTTCTGTTTAGTATATGTGTAGATGTACAACTCATCTTTTTTACTTCATTGTAATGACCTGAAAATAGGTTGTCGCTAGGAATGACCAACAGTTGGAAACATCAGGGGCTGCCCTTGACGATGACAATTTTAAGCCCCCCTGATAACTAATCATGTTGGTGATGAAATGTCCCTTTTGACATAATATTTGAGATCTAATAATATTCATTTACTTGTTTTTCTCGAGAGTATTTTCAAATAAATAAGAAAATTGAAACCCCGTCTGATAACTACTGATGTTCATGATGAAATGTCCTTTTGACATAATATTTGAGATCCAATAATATTTATTTACTTGTTCTTCTAGAGAGTATTTTCAAATAAATAATAAAATTTAAATTTAAATTGAAAATGGCTTTCCCCAAACTGTCCTTCAAATGATGATATCACATTCTTGGACAAAGGGTTGTTTCTCTAAGAAAGCACCAAAATTTTTTTACTGACAGATGCAAAAACAGTATATAAAAATAATGTCTACATACATACATATATACATATATATATATATATATATATATATATATATATAGTAGAAGCCTGCTGCTCGAGGAATGTAATGTATCTAGCAAATATATCTCATTATGTTGAAACCAATAATTTCAGGTATTTCCAGAACACCAGCTCTAGAACATCATACCATGTTTACAGGCATTCTTACAATTGCAATACGCGCTTATATTACAATGCAATCTGAATAGAGGATCTGTTTCGGAATCATATATTTACAGAGAAGCAATTGTAATGACGATCATCAATATACAGCATTTACACTCAGTAATTGCTTCTTCCTTGCAGCAGCTCAGCTGGCGTCAAACAAATTATTGCGTATGGTCAGGTGGAGTTTCAGTTTAGAGGTCAATACTTCAATAAAAATTCAGCTGCTTAAGTCTATATCCATAATATTATTGGAGAATTTAGTGTATGTGTGGCATGAAGTTCATAGCTAGTAAGAGAAACTAAGATCCAATAGCTCTTAATGCTATAGCTTCACAACAACCTCAAGTTTTAGTTGAATTTGGATACACCATTAACATATCACGGTAATTAAACCAAGTTTCTAAAGAAATCTCCCCAAATTCAGCCCTCTATTACTTGTGACTTAACTAAACATATAAAATTCTCAAATACTGTAAGAAATCGCGTCAGAATAAGGTACAATCAAACGGTTAACACTATGCGCCCATCCTTAATTATACAAGTGACCATTTTTAAGGTTCTTACAATGTCTTTCAATTTACATATGTCTTAACAAGGGAGAATATTGGGCTGTCCGGTTAATCAAAATAGATGTATTATTCCACTCATTCATGCACATAACATACAATCGAATGGATCCTTTATATGATTGATTTCTTGCTAGATTCTGCAGCTTACACAGCAACCGCGCGTACACGTCCTTTCTTTCTTATTTTCTTTCATGAACATTCACCTGCTGCTTAACCTCAATCAGCAACAGATGTCAACATTCACTAGATTGATATGCTTCTACAGTCACAAGTCCAACACACCTTCAATCAGTTCCTTGGGAGATTAATACATCTAATTAATTATTAGCAGATCAAGTCTAAATCAACTCAGGTTAATTATTATATTAACGTTCTCTGGTCATGATTCCTAATGGATTGGTCATACGGTCCAATTAAAATGGTTGAATCTGCGGTTACTTCAAACCTAGTTTTAAAAAAAGTCCTAGTTTCTCTTCTTTAACCACCTTGATCAGATGTAAACATCAATGTACATACTCTTCCTCTCTTGCAGATAGTCTTGTTATTACCATTGTTCCTTAGAGCTTGTAGCCATCCTATTTAAATCTAAAGAGTAAGAGAAATAGTAACCCATTCATTTCCAATTCCAGAATTTACATCCCAAGTCCGAAGATTCAAGTCAGAGTTTACTTTTTCTCAATTCAGTTCGTCAGCCACATTACATGTTTGTATTTCGCTCAATTCACAAACACCATCTGTTCAAGCAAGACTTATATATATACTCTTTAAACGTATATGTATATATATAAGCGCAAAACTTTTCTCTTTTTATTTCCTTCCACTATTCCCGACCTTCCTAGATCCCCTTTGGAGTTGGATAGTTCATACAACATGCCGCCTTAAGGAACATTATTTGCCATAATTCTTCTAGCAACATCACGCCACCTTATATAAACTTACTTACGGACTTTAATAAATAAATTAATAAACCGATTAATAACTAAATTAGGGTTCCTGACATTTTCCTTCAATCATGCACTGAATCCTTGTCAAGTGAGCTCCATGGTACAGATGGGACCCTGATACAAGCTTGTGCTGATGCCTCGGCCATTTGTTGCTGTTGAATTCCGGCGTTGCAAAATTTGGCAAAAGAGCCCGTATGTTTCATACCATAGGGAGATAATGATTCACAATATGTCTCATATGTCCTCACTGCATTACAGATCAAATGAAAGTAGTTAGTTCTCTAAGAGATATTTAACAATGATATTGATGACCTCAAATTTGTCATGACAGGCTAAGAAATGAGACTTATTACCATGTTTTTGAGGCAATCCCAATCATCAACAATAGGTAAGCCAGCAGGACGATCAGTGTCAAGAATTTCTGATGCCTTTTCAAGAAACAGGTGCTTCGCAATAAGGTTCATCGCGTTCTCTATATGCATCCTATGAGATATCACTTCTATGTTTCTCAGCTTGAAGCTTCTTGTGGGAGCCATCCGGGGCATTAAGGTACTGCAGGAAGTTGGAGATTAGATCAATCATCTTTATTCAGTTCAAATTTTAAACAGATACTATATAGAATATTAGAATAAAAACCTTATGCCATAAATAAACAAGATCAGCATCACGCTGGCTGACGGGATCTGTAGGAATGGTACCCATATACATAAAGAGCATAAGGTTTATATCATAAACACAATTGTCATTTCCATTCCTCTTTTTAACCTGTCAATTAAGAGAAAAACAAAACTTTTAACCTATGAATTAAGAGAAAAATAAAACAATTTAGAAGGTATAACACCATATTCACCATATTCATCAAATAATTATTTTGGAAAATAATATTTATGTTAATACAAATTCTAAAATAAACACAAATAAGAAAAGATTTGTGACAGACGAAAAAACAGTAGAATTATAACTGATTAACAATCCAAAGCGACCGATCACATATTCTTGATCATCGGAAAAAAGTTAAGAATTATAAAAAGCCTATTATGAAATAAAATCACAAAATAAAAGGCATGACTAGCAAAACACTACAAAAATTAGACTCACCTGAGACTCAACTGCTGCCGGTAATTCCAGTGACCACTAGTCCCAGATGCAGAATCAGAGTCATTGTTCTGTCCAACGTGGTTTGGAAAGAATTTAGAAGCTTCCCATGGCAAACGAACATGTCCGAGTATATCTCCGCTCCATGAAACGGCAGTGCACAGAGCGAGCAATAAGATGAAAAGTTTCATGATCGGCGATTGGTCCTTTTTTTCGGTGAGGAGGGAGGAGCCTTGAATGCTTGGTGAGGGAGAAGTGCGGCTCTGTAAGGTGGAATAAGAGTTAAGACATTCCTTTTATAGACAAACAGGAAGTTTATTATTCTATTTCCCGCTCGGTACCAAATTGATCGGTAGTCACATTTGAAAAAAACATAAAAAAAAAAAA